>OOFC01037550.1:0-15069 GCA_900323345.1 Pseudochromis fuscus
GCTCGGCGTTAACAGTTTGAATGGAAGGAAATGGGAATCATTTAAGGTGAGGGGCATTTTTAATGAGTTTGCTCAGAAATTGATTTTCCACTGTAATCTTTTATTTATATGCAGCTGGCGGCGTGTCCCCGGCAGAGTGAGGGTCAGCCCTCAGAGCGCCCTGTCAAGGCCCCCTCTCCCTCAAACAACACCCCAAAGCCCAGGGAAAATGGTATTCTAGCGAAGGCAAATATTGTCCTGTCTTGGCTTAAGGGGCAAAAAAGCTGTTTGCTCTAAAAAACTTCTCTTGCTTTTTTTTCTTTCTTGCTGCTTATCTTGAAAGATAAAGTGCAAAGTTAAAAAATAAGAGTATTCTGCAATAATTAATACTCTTCAATTAATATTTATTGACAGTATTTAATTCAAACATCTCAACAGGATTTGGTATTTCACGATTATGAGTTTAAAGATATATTAAAATGTAACTCAGTCATAATCCACATACTTCACTTCAGGTGTAGTTTATTTAGTAAATAGATTAATAATTGAGTGATAAATATAGTTATTATACAGATATATATTTAACTGATAATGAATCGTGCCGTCTAATTGTTCCATAATTGTTTTAATGAATTATTTTGAAATCATACGTTAAATAACATCTCTTCTTTTTTTAAACTGTTCAGAAATGTGACATAAAACTTAACAAAATACAATATTTATCATACATGTTTCATGTAGATTTTATTTTCTTTTTAAAGCACAATATTAAACCAGACTTGTCTTTCTTAGATATTTACTGATTATGAAGTAATAAACATTGAACAAATTAAGGTCAGTTTAAATCTATAATTTTAAAACATACAATGAAATATAAAATATATTAAATACATTTTTGGCCATATTTTCTTTATGATTATCTCTAAGATTAAATAAGAATTTTACTTATGGTTTTAACTGACTTGAAATTCAAAACTCGACAGTTTATTGTAAATTATTGGTTGAAATATGTTTGTATGAATATTGTAAAAACACGTAGAGGATCCAAAGAGCAGTGCCTACCTGTCTGAGTGCGGGTCTCTACTCCCAGGCTCTGGTGATGAGGCCTTTAAACAGGTTTTTAAATCTGCAGCGTTTTGTGCAGGTTGTGGTTGATGGAGTTTTTATGTGACTTTACTGCCGCTCAGTGGTCAAAGCGCGTACCTCAGCACATCGACGCAGTCTTTATGGTCTTGTTTTTGTACTGAATCATGTATATTTAAATGTATAAACACAAAATGGGGGAAACTATTGATTTATTATTTATTTTTTTAATATTCAAACTATTTGATTCATTGATGCCGAACCACAGGTTTGAGCTTTTTACCACAGAGCAGCTTCAGTGCAGCACTTCAGGGGTCGAGTGTCTGACACAAGCACAGTGAGAAGATACTGAAAGAGTGGAGAGTGTTCATCTTTCACTTCCCTTGTTCATACTGTATTTTACTGCTGATACTACAGTTCTGTCCACTACACCTACAATTTGAAGGTTGCACAGGTACACACTATTCTCTAGTTGTGTGTCATTCATGTTTTCAGCTCTTGTTTTTTTTTTTTTTTGTTTGTTTTTTTACTCTTTCAGTGTTGCCTGGTTTGACAGTTGATAAAATCTGAGGTCAGGAAAAGCACAGATTTATACATGTTTTTTAATTTAACCATTATTTAACCAGGTGAGACAGAATTGATGACGACCTGTTAAAGATCCCTGTACTGTGCAGTGATGCTCATCGCCACAGCGTCCTGGGACACTTCCATGAGGCATCATTAGTAAAATTTGACTCACCTGTGTTTCCACTGCTCTGACAGGTGGAAATGTTGGCAGTGAAAAAGACCTGTTAAAAAATGTAAAAGAGCATTTTTCTTAAACCTTAAAAAAACCAACAACAAACGGAGAGAAAAACCAAACAAAATTGACTCAAATTGTAGCACCCCTTCTATATCATGTGACTTATATGCAAGGAAATGTTACCATGTCCATACCAACATGAAGCCCTCCATCTATCACCACTACTGTGACACTGCATTGTAATTTAATACAAATAAATATTAGCATTTACATATTGAATGGGGTCAAATAAGCTTAAAAAAACAGATATTGGAGAATACTCATTGATTCACCTACTTAACTTTCTGAAAATGATTTATTTTGATCCAACGTGTTGGAAAGTTGATAAAATCATTTCACTGGTATATTTAAAATAACTGTATTTCATGTTGTTCAAGATCCTTGTATCGTGCAGTGTGGCTCACACTTAACGAGGAGTGAGGCATCGTTAATTAAATTAGCCTCACCTGTGTTTCCACTGCTGTGACAAGTGGAAACATCTGCAGTGAAAAAGGTTGATCAAGAAAGAGGCTTGGATAGATCAGTATATTAATTTATAATATTCAGTAATAAGTCATTTTTTCCACCTACTCAACTTTGTGAACACCATTTTAAATTAAGTGAATCAAAGTTTTGGTTTATTTCTTTACACATAATTATTCACAGCTCTGTTTGTGAGCAGTAGTAGTTTGAACTTCACCTGAATTTCCTAGTTCTAACCACCAGGGGGCAGATGGAGATCACCTGTTACACATGTTCAAGCCTTCTAAATAAAATACTGTACACTCACACTTCCTCTTCATGTTTATCTTTTGGCTTTTTATCCATTAGAAAAAGCTTTAGTTCCCCCCCAATAAATAAATACAAAATATTTTAACATTTTGAATCAAACCAGCGTCTCCCTTTCTCATGTATCCCGATGCACGCTGTAAAAACAACTCGACTTGATGCATTTAATCCATTTTCAAAGTTTATTTTTTCCATTTATCTTCAAAAAGCAAGAAAATATATTCTTTTCTCCCAGAAATAATAAATATACAATATTTCTTTATGAACAAAATGCACAATTTACAAAGTGACGACTGAGTGCTCCTCCTCACACAGTACTCTATGCATTCAACTCATTTATCACAGAGTTACAGCTGTCATTAGTATGTCCTATTCTCATTATTAAAGTCAATCTTATTTTCTATACAGTATAACAGTTTTCATCAGACAGGAGACTCCACCTCTTCAAATTTACAATTCTTCATTGTGCTATGTGTTTGGTTTGGACTCCACCTGTTACTGTCCAACACGCTCCATGCTGGTGTTAGTGTGGGGGTGGGCTGGCTGGAGCTGGTCTCTTCCTGGGGCGGAGACACCAGGCAGTGGGACTGTCCCACCCGAGGAGATCTCATCCTCACTGACATATCCCCCCCGTCTCTTGTCTGCTGTGTGCTGATAGCCGTTTGATCAGGTACATCCCGCTGCTCTGGTACGGACGCAGTCATGTCTTTATGTCTGTGAGACAACGCTGTCTTGTGGTCAGGAGGTGAACAGCACGTGTGACAGAAGCCAGGCTAAGATGCAGGACAGTGTGAGCGTGCTGTGGATGAGCTGGGCTGAGCTGATGCTCGGCGGGGGGGAGGAGGGGGAGCTGGGGTGCCCCTCTGTGGCGTAGATCTCCATCCGTCTGTGCTGCTCTTGATGGGTCAGTGGAGGCTCCACTGTTACGTAGCCGTTGATTATCCTCACATTAGGTGGAGGGGTGGTGCTGGAGAGGAGAGAGGGGTGCAGCAAATGAGAGCATGAGAGGTGTGAGATGATCGTGTGTTTGTAAAGGGACTAAAAACAACATAGTGGGATCGTCCTCTAACTCTAATGGTGCATTTACACTGGCAAAAAAGTACCTGGACCTTGGTACCGGCTACAACTTTTCGTACCTCCTCTCCTGTGGTTCCAAAAAATGTACCTGGTCAGGTCGGAGCAGGTACTAAAATCTTATTGGTCGGAATCGTCACTGCGTCGTTGTGTCATCACTGCGCGGCACGTAATCTGTCCCCATAAAACACGCCATTTTTAAATCTTCGGCAAACTGTGCAGACGTGTTTGAAATAACAACAAGAAGAGAAATGGCATCTGTTAGAAATCCTGCCCCATGGACTCAGGACGAGGTGCAAATCTTTCTGTCATTAGTCGCCGATGAGAAAATTCAGCAGGAGCTGGACAGCGCGGTCAGAAACGAAAGAATCACATAAAAGATGACGTCACAAATGATGGCCAGCTACACGGAGGAGGGACTATCCTCAGCAATGTAAATGCAACCGAAGGGGGCTGATCCCAAGCGATCCGAGGCGAAGCGAAGCAAGTAGGTACCAGTGTAAATGCGCCATAAGAAACTCGCTGAATATCACTAAAGAGCGAACAATCTGTCACAGTAAACTGGCGATAACAGATCTCTCACCTGTCCCCGATGCGAACCCACAGGTCACTGAAGAGACGTGGTCTCCCGTGTCCCCGATGAGCTTTGCGAGGCCGTTTGTGTCGACCGAACTCCTCCAGCTGGCTCAGGCTGTCAGGGAGCAGCATGTGAGGCAGCTCCTCCTCTCCCAGGCCCGGCATGTCGTCCGGGTCCTCCAGCTCCAGCTCCAGCTCCGGACTCGTGGTCCAGCTGGTGGGAGACGTGCTGGTATCAGTGCTCTCTTCACTGGACCCTGCTGCAGGTGGCTCTCTGTCTGATTTACTCCTGGAGGAGGGGAGGACAGGACAGGACTTATTTCTCACTACATACAGTAAATATAAAACATTTTTGCTTGGACAGCTGATGAAAAATAAATCTTTTCAATGTTTTTTTAATGATCTAAAATTTCCAACTCGGTGCCAGCGACTGTTACTGTTTGTGGTTTCTGACCGCTCACTTGCTTTCCACTTAAAACCCCCTAACTTGAGTCAAGGACATGGACACCACAAGGGATGCCTTGCCTTATTAACGCTGTCCTGAGTGGCTGAAATAGCCAGCAGGCAACTTTAGAGGAAACTGTAACTCTTGTGGCCATATTCAGTGCATCAAATCTGATGTCGGACCAAAAAAAAAAAAAAAACAGACCACCCAGAATCTCTCCTTGAAGAAACGTTCGCCATGCTTCTCTTTCTTCTACCATTACTCATACTTTCTACTTTTCTTGTTCTTTTCCTGTCAATGTGGCTCAGATTTGAGTCCGTGTTTCAAGGTGGGACATAAAAACTGTTGTACATGTGATCCAGTGGAGTTCAACTGAAGCAGCAGCTGGAAACATTAAAAAACACACACTTCCTATGCTGCTTAAACTTTATTATTATCATGCAGTAAACATACGAGGGTGAATCTAAGTGGTGATTTCGTCCAGAAGTGCTCGCTTAAAATGACTTTTGTCACTCTTGTCGTTGTAAATTTGATGGTGTGCACGTCTGCTTTTACAACCCTCAGCTCCCCCCCCGACTATCCGCGGCGCTCGGTCAGTGCGATGATAGCTGCAGGGGCTGCGGTCAAGCTACTGTAGAGCCAAACCCAGCTCTGGTCTGCTCTGTCCGTCACTCATATAATCGCTCTCTTTAAGACACTTCGCCAGCTACAACACTCCAGGTCTGAGGCCAGCAGCTTTCATAAACACCTCTCCTTCAGCCATCTTGTGGTGTTTTTCCTCGCCTGTCACGTCACCTTGTATCAGTGAGCTACGAGTGTCTGTGTGAGATCGTGTGTGTGTGTGTGTAGCATACACAAGTGTTTTGTGACCACAGTAAGTCAGTCCACTTGTCAGCTTTTAAACCATGAACCACTGGCTGAAGCCCACAGCTCTGCAAACAGGGCAGAGGGAGATAGGGAGGTAACATTTTACAGCTGGGAGACGTTTGTAAAAGGCCCAGATTGAACGGACGGGGATGTTTTTACTGTTTTATACATAAAAAAATCTTCTTGTTGTGCCTTGTTTTTCCATTTTCACTCTGATTCAAGTGGCTGTTATTATTTTATAGGCCCATGGATCAAGCTGCTAGGTGAGAGGGGAGCTGCTTTGTGCCAAGGAATGGACACACACACACACACACACACACACGCACACACACACAGATATTAAGAAGGATTGTAGAAGTTTTTTTTTGTGAAGAAACGCTGCAAGGCCAAGTCTTCGTACAAGTTGTGTGTATTGTGTGTGTGTGTGTGTGTGTGTGTAACCCCGCTGCCCCTGCTCCTTGGCACTGTGCACCCCTCCACTCACCCTGCATACACATGTGTATATATGTGTTTGTGTGTTGTGGTGAGAACAGGCAGAACCACCGCTGGCAGCTTGCCTTTGGCAGCCACAGGAGGAGGGAGGAAGAGGGAGGAGGAAGAGGAGGGAGGGAGAGAGGGAGGAAGGTGAGGGAGTTGATGAGGTATCAAAGGATTCCTGCATAGCTGAGTTTCATTTGTTACAGAGCACAATTTGGACCGTATCTGCAACGCACTTCAATAAATCTACTGAAGTTAAACGCCTCAACTCTGCAGAGAATTAGACGGTTGTGGACTCGCTAAGTCCGTGAAGTGAAGGGGGCACAGATGCAGACACATGTGGACATGTATTCTCACGCCTGCCAAAACCTCGCAGTGTAAATAGTTTACAGTCCATATTACAACAACATTATCTCTGTGATGCTGGGATATGATCAAACTCCCCTCGTCTCCTTCAGTTTGTTATCTCGTGTACTTTCACCTGTGACTGATTACCTGCACAGTCCAAATTTAATTAGCACATAAAACCTCCCAAAATAAAATATGATTCATCATCCAAATCTGAGTCAAGATGTGAGAGAACCACATTTCTACAGAGTAGCCCGAGCAGCCATCGACTTTTTCTGTTTATTTAGGCAACAGATTTTTGTTTGTTTCCTTGTAACCACAGTACTGTAATCGACTGACATGCAGGTCATCTGTCGCGGTCCACTCTCCTCTGCTTTACTCACTCTGGCTCTTGATGATCCGAGGGCATGTGGACAATCTCGTAGCCTTCCTGCCTGAGGATGTCCAGCACACTGCGGTTTCCCAAGAAGTGACCTAACAGCAAACAAAAAAGCCAAAGGTCATGACAGATTTAAGGGAGAGGAAGTTAAAACCAGTTTCCTGCTGCACACATGCTTTTTCTTAATGACTAAATATAGCCTGGATTGTGTTTCATGGAAAAACAACTTATGACTCTCCAGTGAGTTTCAGTGTACGAAGGTTTCACAAATTGTAGCCATGTTTTCAGTGGAGCGCTCCAGATGCCAGTCAGTCGGTCAGTCCACCACTTTAGTCCTCGCCACATTACCATCAAATGTACCAACATTCACCTTTGCTCAGAGATCCTTTACATCTCCCAGTTTGGTTCTGTTAAACAAATCATCATGACATTATTGTTGTGTGCAGCTTTTGTTTATTTTGTTTGATTGCTGGTGATGTTGTGGTGAAGAATTGTGCACTTCAGTGTCCGTCCGAATTTGTCTGAAAACAGCCGCAGACATTGTGTTAGAATTTCCAAAGGGACACCGAACAATAAACTAATGTATCCGAACAAGAGCGGGTTTGACTTTTGTTTTGGCTTCGTGGGTGAAGTCATGATGAGGCACGGACTGTTTATGAAAGATGGACATAGTCAATGTGTCTGGTAAGTGAAGCCAATGCAGAAGACTGTGTATAGAATGAACAAAGCTAATGTGATGCCACCTGTTGGTTGGTGGGCATTTTGAAGCCAGGAGTTTAGCATTTGAACCCTGCCATGTTGGTTTTTTGGAACCAGAAGTTACCATATTTGGAAATGATGGCAGGTCTGACATTTGAACCTAAGGGCACTGCCCAATAGGTACGAGTAGTCCTGTAGTCGAGACCGAACTGAGACCATCGAGACTCGAGAGTATCGAGACCAAGACAAGACCAAGACGTTTAGAGGTCAAGGTCGAGACAAGACCAAGACCGTATATGTCAAAGAAAAATCACAACAAAACAGAACCAAATGACCACTGTCTTTTTTTTTTAATTAAGATGCTGTTACATAAATGCAACAGCAACAAAAACTAATTTTCATGGCGTCTCCAGTCGACAAAGACCGACAGCGGGAAGGCAGCAGCTACATTATACTTATCACAGTAGTGCTGTGCTGGTCTTGTCCGAGACCGAGACAAGACCGAGTAAAAATGCCTTTGATTCTGAGACAAGACCAAGACCCTTAAAAAGTGGTCTCAAGACCGGTCCCTGTCTCACGACCGTTCTGAAGTACTACAATGCTATGTACGAGACTCGTGTCACTGGATACAAGACCAAACTAACTGAAGTCAACTGGAGCCAGAATTCATTGGCTTCACTTTTGAGACCATTTCTATCAACAGTCCAAAAAAATGTAGCAACTTCACAAATTAAATGTCTTTAGCTGAAGTCACATCTTCTTACAAGTATCCTGATGATTTATCTGAAAAACATTCAATAATTGAGTAAATGTAGGCCCTAAAGAGGTATATCTGGGGGCGTGGCTCCTCTGATTGACAGGACTGGACTGTCTTCCTTAGACCTACCCCCTCACTGCTCCCTAGCTCCGCCCACTCATACAAACATGGTCACTTCTGGCTCCAGAAACCAAGACGAAAACACCCCAAATGCCAAACTCCTGAACACACAAACGACTGGATGCCATCTTTTGTTTACAGTCTATGTGGTCAGACCAGTTTATTTTGGCGATTAATGAGGTGCTGAGATTTGTCCGTAAAGTTTGACTGAGGTTGAAAACATCGCCCAGCTGCTACTTGTAGACCACCCCCATGAGCTGAGATCTTTTTCCATTCAAGGTGTCGGGATACTTAGAGATCGTGGTAGTGACAGCACCTCTGTAGACAGGAGATAACGAGGACTGTTGAAATACAAGCTTGCTCTTTATCTGTTGCTCTGCAGTGACCCCATATTGTCGGTACTCAACCTCTCGCCTCCCGTCCACCTCGCCCTCACTTTCCATCACCTTGTAGATGAATCCTTCAGTCTAACATCAAACGTCCGGGCCCCGGCCTCACGCTGATGAAAGCTTTTTTTTTTTCCCTTAAATTTCTCCCATCAGCCGATAATCCTGCGCGTCACTCAACCCAGCAATAAGCCGTAATGTACCCTGACATCACCCTCGCTAACACACACAACCTAACAGAGGAATTCATATCTGTGCTCAAATACACATACCTGCACACAAGCAGGAATTCAAACACTCACACACCTCGACTCCCTTATTAACGACACGTTGACAATATTCGAGCCTCTTTCTTTGCTTTCTGTCAGAGGCCTGTGCTCCCACTCAGCTCCTCACCCGCCCCGCCTTCCCCCTGCTGCCAATTTTATCATTATAATGTTCCTGATCATTCCTGAAAGTCAAAGAAAGAGGCACGCGGTGTTACACTTTCTTGGCAGCCGAGTTCAAAGGCAGCACCGGGATAGGCTGCGGAGTGAGAGGAGGCTTCTAACAACAGTGTCGGCGAGATCAGATGGGATTACACAGAGGGCTGAGTGTGAGTTTTTGTCTGGGTGAAGGTGGGCGTATGTATTTATGTGTGTGTGTGTTTCGTTACGCAGACTAAATATCCTCATATGGAAGAAGTGAGGACATCATCTTTAAAAATTCTTTGAACTACAATTTTAAAAAGTATGTTCGTAACCTTCAGAAAGTTTTGATTAAACAGTTAAATGTTATCTTATCTGTGAAGAGTCCACGTCATGGGTCTCCAAGTGATGTTGAGTCCAAGCAACTGGACTCTGGTTGAAGATGGATGAAGACGTTTTCCTCTTCAGAACTGAAGAAGCCTCTTCAACCAAGTCCAGCTGCTTTGTCTCAGCTTGGATTGTTTCATCCTGCAATAAAATGTACCTCCAGACAACAGAGAAGATTAGATGCTCTAACAATATCACTTTCTGAGAGAACAGCTGCTGTGAAATTTTGGTATTTATTATATCCAGAGAATATTTATTTTGGTGAACGTGACTTTTTTTGACATCTAACATCAGTTTTTAAACAAATGTCTTTACCACTATTAGAAGACATAGTACTGAGGTAATTCTATCTACCATATTTTCTGGACTATAGGCTGCTACTTTTTTCCAACGCTTTGAACTTAAACACCGGTGTGGCTCATGTATCGGCGGCACGAAGCTCATTGGCTTTTTACAAGCTAGCAAGCTCCATGCTGCCGATACATTTAACGCTGAATAAATTCGGTAGCGGCTTATAGACAGGTGCGCTTAATAGTCCGGAAAATACGGTAATTGGATTTTTAGTAAAATATTTCAAAATCTGTTGAGTGGATTATCATAAAAATTAAAATACATATTCATCTTCCTCACAGGATGAATTTTAATAAGTACCATAAGTTTTTTTTTGAGAACCAGCATCAGCTAAAATTTTATTTCATTATGATCAATATTGGTCTGTAATACCAACATAAATTACAGCACTTCCTCAAATTATTTACCTTAACTCTGGAAAGTAACAGGCATATATTAGAGGCAGGCATTTTATTTTTAATTTACGTTTAATTAGACATATTTTATTGTGAAGCCACATTTTGAGGAGTCAAGCAAAGACTTAAATTACTCTGCTGAAAATGCTCATCAGGAACAGGGCTTTTATTGTGAAATATTTGCAGCCACACTGTATGTTTACTTTAATTACCCTTGTAATCTGAGGTCTTATTTTTGTTGTGCTGTTTCATTAGGTTATATTGACCAGTATTTGAGGAGAAGTTTTACAAATAAGAAAATTAACCCACTCAAAATAGTTCGACTACACAAATATCTCCCAAATTACTACAATGAACAATTCTTCTTGCTTTTCCTCTTCTCTTCCTTCATCCCCTTTTCCCAACACGATGTCAGGACTCGTTCAGCAGCTGCACACTGACAGATTCAACCTCTTTCATATCTGTGTCAAGCAGCTATTTCATTAATATCTGCAGAGGAGCACGTCCTGTGTGTTCGCCGGGTGTGAGGTCAAGCCGACTGTTTTCACGTGTTGACTTGATTTCCTCGGCCCTGCCATCATTCAAACACACACACACACACACACACACAGAGCAGTGCATGTATGTTTGTTTCTACAGTCAGATTCTAGTTTTTCTTCACAACTGGCAATAAAAAAGAAAACCCACATGGTTTTCATCTCTGAGACACACCTGCTGTAAATCTCACATTCTTTAAACATTCAATTTTCTGAGGAGTCCTTTTCTGCACACACTCCATTTGTTGTTTCCAGGATCCTTAAACAACCTACTGTACACGCAAAGAAACAGGAGTGCAGCGAAAAAATACTTGTGTCTGGGACTGGAGGCTAAAAAAAGACACACACAAACAAACAAACTATCATTTTCAGGGTGAAAACCACCACTTCTTCAATTCTTTCATGTCGGAGCTTAAATCCAGGGATTGCTCAGTTCTCCATGAGTTGGCAACGATTTGTAAAACAAACAAAAGTTTTTCCAAGATCTTCAAAATAAACATATTCACAAACTTTTCATCTGACAACAGTGGCATGTGTATTGTTTGTTTTTGTGTAGGTTTTGTGGTTCATCCCTGTGTGTGGTTGAGTGACTGGATACAGAGATAATGGCTCTTTCCATACAGATGAGTGTGTGTGTGTGTTGGTGTGTTTGTTTGTGCAGTATCCAGACAGTAAACAGTGTGGTGCTCCTGAAGCAGAGAGCAACAAACAAACAGCTCCATTAGCCAAGACGTAATGAGAGGTCAGCTGACTCCTAATCGCTCCCCTGCTGCACGTGGCGCTCGTAGGCTGGCTGCACAGGTAGCACACTGTAAAACATGCTGCTGAGGATAAACATCCAGCTCCTGTTGTACTGTTCCTGCAGCACACATTTCCTTTTCCTCCTCAAAAAGCTTTATAGAAACTTGACGAAGAGAAAGGAAAATGAAATGTTTGTGTTTTCCGTCTTCTCAGAACTGTCTCGCCACCATCTGCACACTGTTTGATAATTTGCAGCTGTAAGTCGTTCCTCTTTTTCCATGATTAACATTTTTATGGTTATGTTTAGGCACTCCAAGCTCTCGGTTAAAGATCAGGGAACGATCATTGTCTCGGTTAAATATATATATATATAAAAAAAACAAAGTCCAATGTGACTGAAACATGAGACAGGACATGTTTACTTTATTAACTTTTAATAAAAACCACAATCCCTCTGCTTAATCAAAGGGAATTTGCTTGTTGGCCAAACCTGTGCATGTGCCCACCATCCACTTCAATACTTGGATCTTCATCACCTCCTTCCCCCAGTAAAACTCTATTTATCTTTTATCTCCGAGCATAGCGCACATGTGTCTTTGCATTACCGTAATTACGTCACGGTTTGCGCAATCGGAAAAATTCCAATGGTTTCTGAGAGCTGAGACGTTGCACCTTACAGTGAATATGGTGTTGTTACGGTAATTTCACTAGCGCCTCTCCCAGAAGCCGGCAAAGCAGTCGATTTATGATATACTGCATGTTGTAAAAGTGTGATAACAGTGACGATATTTGAGTTTTAGTGAACAAAAACACTGCAATTGCACATGAATGTTAGATTTTGCATGTTAGATTTGAAATCAAAATAGGCATAAAAAGTCCAAGTGGAAATTTCGAGGCTCAGCTGGTAAAGGGTTAAGAAAATCCCAGCAGAAATCTCAAAATGTATTTAAATTCAATCATACTTCTCTTAGTATACTTAAGTAATTATTACATATAACATGTGGTATTCAAACCACTTACAACCACTTTCACATACCACCCATCCCCTTTGTTTATCCTCCCAAATCTGCTGTCATCACTCTAATAAACGCAGTCATACCTTTAATATTTTCTTTGCTTAAAAACAAAACAAAGAGGTTTAGTTGAGTAGGAACCGTGACTTTTTGCAGTGTGTCCGCCCCCTGACAGGGTGGTTCCCCTCCTGTGAGCAGAGTTAATGATCCAGTTACTCCTGTGTTTAATAACCTTTTCCATCCACTTACAGTAGCAGCTTAATGTACTGCGCTCCTCCCTCTGTCTGTCTGTCTGTCTGCCGCCGCCACCTCTTGACTTCGGCCCATCTCTTTATCTGTCTGCATCTCCAGACGTAATCATGTCCTTTTAAAGCATCTTTGCTTGTCTGCATGTCACCGCTGCTCTGTCTTCCATCCTCTGTGTGTTTGTCTTTCTGTCTGTCAATTTCTCTCTCTCTCTCTCTCTTCATGCAAGTTTGTGTGTATTGGTGTGTGTTGAAGCATGTCTCGCTGATTGCCACCCACACTCGACTCCAGCCATGTCAGCACATCTTTACTCATGGCCAGCCACTTCCTTTTATCTCACTAGGTTTTTCTCCTTCTCCCAGCTTCACTTGGCTCCTCTCTTCTCTCTGTTGGTCTCTCCATCCACTCCTTTTTTTTTTATTTTTTGCACGCCTTTGGACATCGGTCAAAGTGCAAAGAAGAATGGGAACACAGCGAGCAGTGAGGAATCCAAGAAAGAAGAAAACACACAGGAAGAAAATTATGTTATTTTTCAGTTTTTTTTGCACAAACAAATGTGTTTGCAATTACGCTATGTAAACACGACATCAAGTGATATGCTCTGGTGGTTTAAAAATATCCCACATGGCCCTGCAAGCCGACCACCTCGTATGAAAATTGCACAAACAGAGCACAAAAGAAGAGGAAAAAAAATAAAAGAGAGGAGAGTGGAAATAGATAACTAGAGAGTGGTTTGAGGGAAAATGGAAAAGAAAAAAGCAGAGATGGGTAGAGGATAGATGGGGATCCGAGGGTGAGACGTACACCCTCCATCCAACCAGAATGCATGCTGGGTGCTGTTGCTACATTATGGTCCAAACAAACACAAGCTGTTGCCTCTGAGCCATTTGAACAACAGATGAAAGAGAGATGATGAGGGGAAAACAGAAAGGATACAGCAGACACACCAAGTGCACAGAGAGGGGGGAAAAACACTACTTTAGAGTTGACAAGGGTGTGTTCCTCTTTAGATTTGTTTGGAAATGTGTTCCAAGTGTGAGTGTAAGTGCAGACAGCGATGATGGCAGGAAAATTCCTCTCATTGCCACGTGTTTGTGAATGTGTGTGTAGGTGTTAAATGGATGACAAATTGAAGAAAAAAAAAAACATTTTAAGGTGCTGGACCACCATGAATCATCAGAACAGAGTTTATGTCTGCGCATATATTCAACAAGTGTGTTTGGATGATGGTGACGGAGTACAGCAGCTAAACTTTTAACCAATATCTACAGTTGCTTACTTGACGAACACAATCATAGCTAGAAACTCAGTGAAGGCAAACCTCCAGGTCAAGGGGTGTCCACTCCTGGTCCTCGAGGGCCGCTATCCTGCATGTTTTAGATGTTTCCTTCTTCCAACACCTGATTCAAATGTTCAGCTCATCATCAAGCTCTGCAGAAGCCTGATAACGATCCTGGTCATTTGAATCAGGTGTGTTGGAAGAGGGAAACATCTAAAACATGCAGGATAGCTGCCCTCGAGGACCAGGATTGGGCACCCCTGCTATAGACTGAACCCTGCCAGCCTCTTATGGTGAAATAGCCACAATACTGTCAGGGAGCTCAGGCGTGCAGCAAGGACCCAAATGCAGATGCCAAGGTGGGTAAGAGTGAGGAAGCTGAGTTTATTAAACACTCCAGGTCAAAACAGGTGGTAGGCGGTCAGGGCAGACAGGAGTATGCAAAACGCAAGGCAAAAAGGCAAGGTCCAAAACAGGCATGGTTAAAAAAAAATAGGACTATGGCTATGGCTATGGCTATGACTATGACTATGACTATGGCTATGACTATGACTATGACTATGACTATGACTATGGCTATGACTATGACTATGACTATGACTATGACTATGGCTATGACTATGACTATGACTATGACTATGACTATGACTATGACTATGACTATGGCTATGACTATGGCTATGACTATGACTATGACTATGGCTATGACTATGACTATGACTATGGCTATGGCTATGACTATGACTATGACTATGGCTATGGCTATGACTATGACTATGACTATGACTATGACTATGGCTATGACTATGACTATGACTATGACTATGGCTATGGCTATGACTATGACTATGGCTATGGCTAGGGCAGGAAGTAAAACTTGAACACAAGCACAAGACAAGACGAACAAAATAAAACGGGAAATGACATGACAGTAAATAACTTAAACTACACAGA
>OOFC01037559.1:4934-19738 GCA_900323345.1 Pseudochromis fuscus
CAGATGACTCCCATCAGCAGCAGTGTGGTGTCTTTACAGTACTCTGCTGCCACCTGACACACACACACACACACACACACACACACACACACACACACACACATTCAAAATAAAAGTTCAAATTAATGAGAAATATACAAACACATTTCAGACACTGAATGTTGTATCATCATCAGTTGAGATGTGAGGAGACAGGAAGTGATGGGGCCTCTTCTTCCCCCCCCTCCACCCTCCACCCTTTGGATCAACACTTACAGTTTGCCATTTGTTCTTCTTAATCTGCTCTACTTCCCACCCGCAGGGTTCACGGCCCTGCAGTGTTGTATAATCCCGCGTCTCCTCACCTCTCACCCAAAACTTTTTTTTTTTGTACTTAAAAAGGTGCAACACATGGATCAAAACTGCACAGGACACCCAGATGGTGTAGTGGCTAGGATGTACACACAGCTACATGACCAAGGAGTAAAAATACACTTTAAAAGCAAGATAGGACAAAATGAAACAAGTCCAGGTTTGAGGGACACAGAGAAAAAGCTGGAGGATGCACACAGTACACAGACCATCCTCTGCAGCATCACGTTGTACTGGATGAATAAACAGTATAATAAATAGACAGTAAATAATTTAAATTAGCAACAATAAAACATCCAGCTGGAGAAAAAAAAGGCGGAGAGCGTTTAGGGGAAACTGAGAGCATCATAATAAACTGAAAATGTTGCATAAAGCTCTCTGCTGGCATATTTATGGAACACCATGGCAAGCGGCTTACAGCGGTGTTAACAGGCAGCTTTGTCACTGTTTGTCAATGCGATTTGGTCACATGAGGCATGCAGCTCACTTTTTATGTAATGCTAATAACAGGTGAAGAAGAGGAGGGTGAGTTTGAGTGTGTTCTTAAAAAAAAAAAAAAAAAAAAGGAGTCAGCCATCTGTATCAGTCAAACCAATCAAACTGGACCAGTCAGCTGAGTTAATGATGGGAGATGTATGTACTCAAGTGTAGAGCATTAAGAGACATGTATGGATGATGATGATGATGAGTAGCAGGTTATACACGCTCTATAGCTGATGATACCTTCACAGCTGAGTGACTCTGGTTCACACTGCATCATAAAACAACATGTAAGTGGAGCTGATGTCTTCAAACATGCTCAGTGCTGAACAGAGAGGCCTTTCACCTATATTCTATACAATCTGGATTTACTGTACATGTACAGCAATCGGATTAGCTGCAACACACCATCCAAACCGGATATCTCGGTTTCCCACTTGCACTGCTGTTAAGCCCCGCTGCTGTTTACTGCCTGCCCTAAATAACATGTGTTTCACTTATTTACTGTTCACGGTGACAAAGCTTGACACCTCCTAATACTAAAAGTCACAGCTTTTGTTTCCCTTCATAGATTTAATCCTCACTGATGATTATGAAATCCTTTACAAAACAAGCTAAAAGATGCTTCACATTAGTTACAACTAACAACTTGCTTCTTTAAACCGTTCAAAAGTTTGGGGTCACCCTATCAAACCAATGGTTTTCCAGTGACAACAATGACCATGTACAGACTGAGGATCTACCAGCTTGTTCTACCTGCTTTACTCTGATTACAGATGTTTCAGACTTGATGGGAAACACTTGTGTCTCTCCCACTGTCAGACACAGGAGAGGCAGAGATATGGTTCAGGGACGTTTTGCTGCTTCAGAGACATTTACTCAGTTGCTGTTTGTGCGTAGTTTACATATGTTTTGTGATACTTGTTTTTGGTCAAAGTGGTCAAATAGTTTTTTGTAGGGTGACCCCAAACTTTTGAACGGTAGTGTAGGTAGCACTCAATTGTATCTCAACTTAATTGTGTCAATTAGATTCTTGTATGACTTAAAAATGTCATTTCTGATTTATTATTTTCTGGACCATGGAAGACATCTATGCACCTTCTCAAATGGAGTTCCCAAGATTATTTCATCCCCTGAGAATTGAGGGTACAGTCAGACTTGAGGCGGCGTTGGCTCAGCTGGTAGAGTGAGTCGTATGTGAATCGTAAGGTTGTGGGTTTGATCCCCAGCTCCTCCTGTCCACATGTCGAAGTGTCCTTGGGCAAGACACTGAACCCTACGTTGCTCCCAATGGTGGCTAGCACCTTGCATGGCAGCTCTGTAGCCATTGGTGTATGAGTGTGTGTGTGAATGGGTGAATGAGTTGCCTTGTAAAGACCTATCTACGGTCAAGAAAGCGCTATGTAAATGTACTCCATTTACCATTTTACCATTTTACCAGACTCACCTCGCTGGATTTGAGTACTCCAAACAGTGGGTAGAGGAAGGCCGGGACCAGAGCGGCAGCACCCAGGGGAACTGCCTCGGACACCCAGTAGACCGCCGTCACCATCAGCACATACGCACAGCATGCCTCCTGCAAACACACAAAGCTTCTTAAAGCATCCACACAACACACAGCACACAAACACAAGGAGGAATATATTCAGTGCAGTCAGTGCAGCGAGCTTAGCATAAAATATAGAAGTGGCTGAAGCACCTGGGGCTCAAAATGAAGTCGATGGAGAAGTGCAAAAAAGTGCAATACTCCTGATGTCCACTAGATGCTGGCTCCAAATTGACTTCAATTCAATAATGGTCATTTTATAAATATTCAGTCAACACATTTTCCCCACAAGTCATTCTGATGACATTAGTTAAAGTCAAATCTTCCTCTCAGTGATCTGGTCCATCTGAAAATCATTTCAGATGGAGAAAGAGGAGGAGTTAGGGGCGGGGTTAGTTTGATTGACAGGTCTGTTCTCCAATGAAATCAGCACTTAGATTGAGTTTCATTCACACTGGACAGTGTCCTCAGCTTCAAGGGTCAGACCCGCCTCCTCACTCCTCCCTTCATATCCAAATATGGTCACTTCTGGCTCCAAACAACCAACATGGCGACGTTCGTGACATCATCATTCTATACAGTCAATGGCAATAACATACAGTAGTCGCACACACATGCGCGAGTCTACACACAAATGCACACATGCTCTCTGACAATATTATGTTGCAAGTTTTAGTTGGAGTACTACGGCATGTGTTTATCCTGTGGAGTTCATTGTTGTCGAGCCGGTGGGGAGTGTGGTTTGTACTTAGGATCCAACTGGGCTGCACACACACACACACACACACACACACTGCCTCCAACAACACACATGCACACTGATGTTGCATTAATCTGGTTATGGTTATATAATATCGACATACCAGCTTCTCATTCTGTTCTGTTGCAACACCGCCGGGCTTAGTGACAGGCTCTCCAACTTTAAAAACTAAAGAGGAATCTCGTGACATTTGTTCAAGCATTTGCTGTGAAAACGACTCATCAGCCTTTCAGAGCCGAAACTCACATCCCCTCGGATCGATTTAAAAATATAAGATATCGTCAAAATAAAAGACTTGGATAGTGTTTTATTTGTTTAGTTGTGCTCCCCACATTAGTATTAAGCACTTCCCGCCATTGCCACACGCTGCGTGAGCCTGCAGTGCTTTTACGTAAGAAGAACATTCAGTGTAACATCTTGCCAGTAACAGGTCAGTTAATCTCAAATTAATAAACCCAAAAGGGGGGAAGACTAAGCCACAGGGCTCCAGCATGAAGCCTGTCCAGACGTGCACCCACGTCACAGCCATCAGCTCCTCTGGAAATTCCCTGCTGAGTGGCAGAGAGACCCCGACAGCTTCCTGCATCTCTGAGTTACAGCGTGGTACAGGTGTCCAGGAGTCTCCGTGGACAGCGATAAAAGGTTTGTGAATTATGACAGGACAAGACGAGGTCTAAAAACCAGTCAGTGTAAAGCTGCAGCAAAGAGTCGAGAGAGAAATAAATCATCTCCATCTTCAACTCTGCAATAATTCATCACTGAGTTTTAGTCCAATCTATAAAACAACTACACACTTCACATCCAGCCTCTGAGCTACAACAAAGAGTCCAAACCTCATTCTGGTCATTTATTACTTGAAATAGATGAAAGATGATGAATGAACAGACACATGATCAAATGTTGGGACAGGTTGAGAAGCAGCAACTTCCCAGCATCCCTCACTAGTGTTGTAGTCAAGACCGTACCAACTGAGACCAAGACGCTATCGAGACGAGAGAGTATCGAGACCAAGACAAGACCAAGACATTTGGAGGCCAAGACCAAGACAAGACCAAGACCGTATATATCAAAGAAAAACCACAACAAACCAGAACCAGATGACCAGTATTATTATTATTTTTTTTTTAATTAAGTTTGCTGTTACATCAATGCATCAGCAACAAAAACTAATTTTCGTGGTGTCTCCAGTCGTCTTCGTCCACTCTCTCGGTGAACCAAAGACCACATGACACCAGGAAGGCAGCAGCTATATTCTACTTTTCTCACTTATTACAGTAGTGCTGGACTGGTCTTGACTGGTCTTGATCAAAAAAACCCAGTCTACCCTGTCCAAGACCGAGACAAGACCGAGTAAAAATGATTCCGAGATGAGACCGAGACCTTTAAAAAGTGGTCTCAAGACCGGTCTCAAGACCAAGACCAATCCCTCGCACTCCTGATGGTCATTAAAGCAACAATGGATAAACAGGATTTGGACTTCAACAAACACTCATTTAAAAATCGCAGCTTGTTGAATCCAATGTTATGAAAAACCAGAGAGGACTGACAAGACCATTAAATGACCCATTCAGGTCAAAATGGACATGAAATCAGCCAATCAGCCGCTACACTGTTATCATTTTTAAACTCACAGATGTATCATTATCAGTTTAAGTCTGAACCTCTCAGGTTTATTTTATGACTGTGTCTTCTGTCTCTGAAAGGATTCGAAACACTTCCTCTGTCCTCCATGTTGCATGAAACGAATGCAAAATTACAATTTGCACAAAAAAGCAGTCTAAGAAAACACAACTGGCAGGATGATAATGTCTGCAATCTGAAACCGTTTGGAGGATATTGATCATGCCTCAGTGGAGGTTCATGCTCTCTGCTTAGTGTAACAATCCTGAACATCCTGACAGAAGCAACGAGGGCGGTTGGAGAAAGGTCAGCTGTCAGAGATCAGCCTGAAAAGACATCAATCATCTCATGTCTTCAATCTGCTGCCAGTGGACTCTGAGTCTCAGTCAGTTCTCAAATACTCACTCAGTCATCTGCAGTCATTCAATCAATCAATCAATGAACCCTGTCATTTCCCCTGACGCTGACTCATTCACAATCACTCTCTCACTCACTCAGTTTCTACCATAATGCATTTAGAGGTCAGGCAGACACCAACTTCTTCATATAGTTGATGCTTTCAAGCCATAAAAACTTTAGTTTAACCTAAAAAAATCCAAATACTTAATTAAGACGGTGTAAAGTTCACCAGAAACAGCCCGTTCAGATCATCTAACATCCATATTGTGACATATTTCTGGTAAATACAGGATATGATAGGTGGGATTAACAGTTGGAGCAATTTGATTGGACCATAGAAACCCAATGAACCATCACGCCCCATAGCTAGCTAATGTCACTAGATAACGCTAGTACTATAATTATACTGTTACAACTAACTAGTGATACTTCTACAGCTGCTACTACTCTAGCAGGTTGATTGACAGGTGGATGGGATGATGCTATTGGCTGCCTGGCACGCTTTTAATTTTTACACCAGGAAGTAAATGTGATTAAACTTTAATATAAAAGTCAAAACAAACAGATTTTTTGTTTACATTAACTAAGTGAACAACATGATAAGTGATGTGATGTAAAAGGTTTAAAAGACATTTTTTTTTATTTAAGGTTGACTTTAAAAAACACATTGAAGTAAAACTACTTCTACAACTACAAGTAATTTTACATAATAATTCCTAAGCTGATATTTATTTGGTGTTTTAAAACTTTTTATAGCAGGACTATAAGGTAGTGATTTATGAAAGGTTCAGTCGTGGTGGTCTACAAAGAGAGACCCAGTGGTCAGTCCACAGCCTCAGTCCGCCTGCCTGTGCTCCCTCTTGGATGCTTTCCTACAGATTTCTCTTGGCAGCAGGAAAGAGGCATTTCCAGGCATTAGGCGCAGCTGCTGGATCAGGCTGAGAACAGAACAAGGTGTTTGGGTTCATAATCAAAGTCGGCCGTGCCAACAAAAATGTTACAACAATTTAAATCCTCTCAGGACACATACCAACTTTATAAACAGAGAAAATGTGACAGCTAGCTTTTCAACAGTCTGAAACACCGAGGGAGCACGAGGAGCCTGCACGGTGACGGGATTACACCGAAACCTCCGACTGTTGACCCGTCAATCACACGGATGAGGCGAGAATAAACAAACTGACAGATAAAGAGACGACTCAGCGGTCCTCGATCGTTGATTATCGGCACAAAGGTTTCAGTCTGACCACTTCATCTTCTTTGTTTGTCCTGTGATGAGCTTTACACTGAGACGTGTCAGGGAGCAGAGGTCAGCAGCGAGGGATGGTGATGTGATTATTCTCACACTGCAAAGATTTATGTAAAGGTGGAAGATTGAGGGGTGCTTTTTTTTATCTGGGCAAAAGTTCACTTGATTTCCTGAGGCTGGAAAGAATGTGATGCTGGAGAGTCAGAGGTGAAGTGGACAGTGTGTGTGTGTGTGTGTGTGTGTGTGTGTCTCAGCAGGCTGCACTCCCTTTACACTGTGAAGGCTAGCAGGTTGAAGACGTAACGGAGCTTTCTGGAACAAACACATCATTCCTGTGATTCAAGACAAAACTAAACACTTAGAGATGAGTGTGTTTTAATATTAGAAGTGGGACTGGATTAAAAAAATTTGTTTGTCTGCTTATCTGGAGGGTCCGGGTCAATATAAAAAATTACCGTATTTTCCGGACTATAAGCCACTACTTTTTTCCGATGCTTTGAACTTAAACAGTGGTGTTTCTCATGTATCGGCGGCAGGAAGCTCGTTAGCTTTTTACAAGCTAGCAAGCTCTGTGCCGCCGATACATTTAGCGTCGTCACATCAGACCTGGTCAGAGTGGACCACATGAAACTGTTCGAATAAATTCAATATCGGTGTATAGACAGGTGCCCTCAATAGTCCGGAAAATACAGTACTCTAATTAATTACAGGCATTGTAATTAATTCATCTCAATTAACTGCATTTTAATCACATAACAAAATTTGCCCCAAAATGCAACTTTATTTTAATTTAAATGGATTTTAATGGACAACTGAATCAAATAGACACAGACATTATCACTGTAAACTCTATTAATGTCTGGAAAAATACATTTAATTGTATTCAAATGTCAGGAAAATAAACAGGAAATATCCCTGGCCAAAACTGAACCATACAGAACAGTACTGACTTTAAATGGTTAAAAAATAAAAAATAAATCATCATAAAGTGCAATTTCTACTTCCTTCTTCTTCTGGTATAACAATCAGAAATATAAATGGTCATGTGACAGGCTTAAATTGTGCTTTCATCTGATTCTTGCATGTTGGTGGCTGCTAGCCAAACTCTGGCATGTGCACCAGTGTAATCGTGCACCAGGAAATCCTAAACTGATAAACGTTCTGCATTGTTTGAAATGCAAACTGCGATTACATGCATTAATTTTTTGGTAATTAATTACTCATAATTAATGCGTTAAAGTCCCACCTCCAATTATTATCCAATAAATTCAAATCCCTGTGGAACAAATACACCACCAGATCTGTATTAGTTTCCCATTTGTCATTTCTGTCCCTCAGTTAACGTCCACGAGACAATTCTTCCCTCTTCTCCTGTAATGGAGCGTAATGGGGGAGTTTTTTTGTGTCAAGTAGATCTGTGACCTAAAAACCTTATTCAGCTGAGAGGGAAGATTTTTACAGCTGACAGGCCAATTTCTGCTCCGCCATGCAACAGAAGCCCATTGATTGTCTCATCAGCCGACCGTGAGCAGCTCAGGAAATGGACGTGATTGATATTTACTTTGCAAAACACACAGTGAGTTAAAGAGAGGAAGATTAGATCAGACCTGCTGCCACACGGCAAAACAAAGAGACACCAAATCCTCAACCATCCATCAACCTACAGTATGAGCTTTGGAAATACAGACACCTTCACAAACCATGCAAAAAAAAAAAAATCTTTCTAATAATCGCTGTAATATATTTATTTATCACCCATTGGATGTTCAGCAGTGACCGAACGTCATCTCAACTTTTCCGCCTACAGAAAAATACAGATGACAAACGCTGATTGTTGATTTTCCAGCATCAACTGGACAATAAGGATCTAAATTTATATAGTTACAATGCAGTGTTGCTCTCTTGCACTGTTCTGTTGGGAGACACACAAAAATACATTTATTTGGTCAAACAACAAAGCTAAGGAGCCGCCCTGAGCTCACGTCTGCAGCCGTAAAGGAAACAGGAATCCAGCTAATCAGACAAGAACTGAGGAGAGAGCATCGAATGTAACTACATCAAATCACATATGAGGCCTGTGAAGGTTCACACCTCCACCACCAACATAAATACTTTGTTACAAACACCTATAAACATTCAACATGCCTGGTAGTCTAAACCCTGAAAGGTTGCACGGGCTAGCACAACACAAAGTACAAATTTCAATTGTGACTTGATCACCAAGGTTTTTAAAACTCATCCATGTCTTTATCAAACTTCACGGCAATACATCCACAGGACAAGACATGCAGATAGGCGTGAAAAATACCAGGGGGTCCTCAAATATCTCTTAAAAACTGTCAATCCACCATTAAGGCCCCGTCCACACGGAGACGAAACGAATTCGTCTCCCCTGAAAACGGATATTTATATCTGCGTCCACACGAAAACACTGAAAACGCTGCAGTCAATATGCCAGGCCTGTATGTGGCGCTGTAACACTTCCACAGAAACACACCAAAACAAGGAAGAAGACACGGAGCATGCGCATTAAACTCATACGAGGTAAAACCAACACCCACAACAACACACACTTGTTGCTCACGGTAGTTGTGTAGTTTCAGGAGATTTTGCTGTAAAAGTCAAAACAAGCCCAGTAGCTGCTGCAGCACTAACGCGACGTTGTGTTCCGCCATTTTTACTGTTGTTGTCCGGGTTGCGCAGGCGAATTAAGGGTCAGAGGCGGGGCTACAGCGGCAGCGTTTCAGGAGAATGTGTATTCGGCGTCAACACGGAGACGCAGCGGGTGGCGTCTTCAGACTTTCCCACTCTGGGACCTGGTTTCAAAAAGTATTGGTTTCGGCTGCCAAATCTCCGTGTGGACGCAAGGTGTAAACGATAAAAAACTTTGCCATTTACACTGAAACCCGTCTCTGGATGGTGCCTAAGAGTTTAGATAGTTGAGTCTGAGGCTTACACTGAATGATCTATATTGTAAGAACATGTCTTTGTAAACGTGTGCATCATTTTCTGAACTCTGTAAGTCCTGATCATCTGATGGTCACTGTATCTGCCACTGCTGCCCTGTCCCCCCGTGTCTCTGTCCTCTGACCCGGCCTGACTGCATCCTACAGATGTTCTGTTCTGCTGCAGCTGGACTCAGTACCCCTCCACACACACACACACACACACACACACACACCCGCTCTGAACCCCCCGTCACATTCCTCACGCAGTCTGGGGTCCCTGGTGGCGTAAGGAAGCCACGTGGGGCCCAAAATCCAGCGTAGTGGTGGGTTGATTATATAACTTAATTGCTTGGATTGTTTCTTTTTTTCTTTTTTTTCCCGTCGTAGTGAAAGTTTTTGTTCTTTTGTTCTTTCTTGGCCTCATCCTGTGCCACTCGCTCATGCCAAACATACACCACCAACACCACCACTGACATAACAGCAAGGCTGCTGGGCGACGGCTCTGATTGGCCGGTGGACAACTTGGAAGAAGGGAACAGTGCCTTTGAATATTAACGATGTTGCAAATAACACAAACACCTGCGGCACAGATCGCCTCAGACTGTTCAGACACACACACATATGTAGCTGGTACGGCTGTAAATGAGCACGTGATGCATTCATATTCATCAGAATATGACCCATACACAAACACACGACAGGTGGTACTGTCCATTTAAAAAAAACCAAAAAGGTTATATCTAAAAAACACTATTTAATTCATAATGACAGGGAAATCCATCGGTCACATTGTCACAGGTGTCACAAACACTTTAAATATTCTGGCAACTTCCACATGCAGCTACTCATGAAGTGACATGTACCAACCTCCTGATGCAGTCATGTGTGAATTTGTAACATGATTGTAACATTACACATCTTCAGAAATGTGTTCACTGTGGTGCATTTGATCTGTTTTATAGTCCTCATAATTTTCCCTTATGGAGAAATGGGTCTGGCTTCTGATTGGTTGACTGGTTACTATCTCTTTGTTTTTGTAATTTATGAATAAACACAATGTTCTGTCATGTGTGCGTCACATCCAAAGAAACATGTCCTCACTCCTTGTCAAGTTACATCTATATTTCCAAACCCTTGTTCTTTATGTGAACCATATTAAACTGTTATTATGCATGAAATAAGTTGGAAAGAATCATCAAGATGTACCAAAATAACTCATGTCATATCCAGCTATTTCCTTCTGATTGTTTATTTTTTTTAACAGAAGAAAGACAACAATCTGTTGCACTGGACAGATATTTGTTACCCTGTGAGGTTTTGGGAAATATATTAAGACTCAAAAACAAAACTACAAAGTTACACAGTGGCTAATGTAAACCATTTTGGAGCATAACCACATTTTAAATATAGAAAAACAATCTGAAAGCACATTTTAAAGCTTGATTTTCTTCTCATCTCCGTCCTCCACTTGAAAACCTGACCCTGTCGAGTTGTTATCAGTACATAACACACAGATAAATTCATGCTTTTGACTGGATGTCACTGAATCTGCATTGAGAGCGTGTTGAGGATCTGTGACAGTTGGACAAATCAGGCAGAGCCTCTGTGAAGATGATCCACTCCAAAATCTGACTCAACAGACAGAGCAACCCAACAACCTGCAGCCATTTATCTAAACTCCATACACAGATGTACCACACTCCAACTAAACCTTACTCAGCATGTGATGCAGCCTCACAGACAGACAGCTGATCTGTGTCCTGGCACCACAGACTTAAGCATAGATACTTGATCAGATTGGATTTGATCCGATTGTTATAATCTCACTGTGCTCGCACTGTACTCTTCTCGTTTTCACTTAGCTGTGACTATCAAGTTGTTCCCTCTCTCATTTTGAGCCCCTATTTTTCTTCTTGCTCGAGCACTGATCTCCATCTCATCAACATGTGGTGACATCTCCTCTCCACACACACGGCTCAGCTGATGATCCGCTCAAGACAAGCATTCATCCAGACAGTGTGCCTTTTGATTGATTCTTTGTCTCTCTCTCCCTCTCTCTGTCTCACACACACACACACACACACACACACACACACACACACACACACACACACATCTAAATCCCATCAGGACACTGTGGTAATCAGCAGCAGCCTGGAGGAACATCAGCAGAGCAACTGGATGTTTTGTTTACAGCTGTATCGGATGTTTACTAGGTATTTATTCAAATGTGATTATCTGATACTAATATATTTAATGGGTTTAACTCATACTCGTCACTATATTAACTTACTAGTTTGTTTTTATTGTACTCACTGGTACATTCACCACCAGTATTATTTTTATGGGACTTTATATAACTTAAGAAACTATGCAGGGATTTTATCTTTCAAAATAACCCATTCCCGCATATATGCAATAATAAGTTTATCTATGGATTTTATCAAACGTAAAAAGCAGTATCAGTAACAAATAGTTTAGATTGTGCTTTTATTTTGAAAACCACGCCAGTCTAAAAGCCGTTTACTATCTCTTTCTGTGCTTATAATAATAATAAAACCGCTGACTGTTACTCACGCTGGTAGGGTGGATGAGCGGTAATGGAAGCAGGGACAGCGGGATGAACACCACAAGGATCAGCTTCCTCGCCTTCCACAGCTTCCTGAACAGATCCATCCTGGCTGCGGCCTCCAGCCTCATGGGTGACCCGGGGCTCTGTGTCGGACCGGCCACAACTCAGCAGAACCGGACGTGAGAGTCACAAACCCGCCGAGGGAGAAGCTTTCAAACCACAACCGACTGTGGAGAGCCGGAGGAGGGAGCACGAGGGGGGTGAAGCAGTCCTCCTGGAGAGAGCGTGAAGTTTTGGCTGTGCGCTTTTACGCACAGGCTGCAGACGGTGACCGAGCTTGTCACAGCGAGGTAAGAGACCTGAAATGGCTTTTTCTAGTCTCGATGTAACTTCCACTGTGACTGACTCTGGTGCCATGCACTACGCCCGGAGGGCCCCCTCTTCCTCTGTGTGTGTGGTTGATGCTCCTCAGAGCAGCAGGTGAGGCTGTAGGCGCATTTATACGGATGGATAGGTATGCTAATTAATTCCAACTTTGCCACACCCACGCTGGCCGTGACTCCACCAATCAGGATGGGAGAAAAGTTTGCACAAGGTGGCGGGGTGTGCGTGGTCCTTGCAGAAAGCATGTGTGAATATTGCATGAGAAATACTGAGAGGTTAGACTGAGACAAAATGAAGATGCTAAACTGATTCATTTAATCCCTGGACGTCATAAAGTATAAAGATTAAACATATTAGAATGGATTAGAGTTGAGAGTGTAGAATTAATAAACATTTTATTAATGAAATGATCCACTCGTACCGTTTTGCAACATGCTATCCTAAATAACTCTGACATGTATCATTACAGACATGCAAGAAGTTCTGTATGGATGTCACTGAGCTGCAGGCACACACTGCCCTCTAGAGGACTCACTGAGTCAGTGCAAACATTTTCCACAGGTTTCCATCAGCAGACTCCTGTCCTCAGTACCAGTCTTTTAGAAATAAATATTAGAGTTTAATCTAACAAAGATTCTTTTACATCTTTCCTAGAATGTATATTAACAATCAGTGAGGTTTAACCTACTTTTTAAAACATTCTTAATTTGATGTTCAACATTTTACAAACACAATGGCAAAAAACATATGTTTTCAGTATAACTTATGTATTTTCTTTAATTTATCTAAGAATATCTTTAAATTAGAAAACAATATTAGCTTAAACATACTGCAGGTTGTAGTAAGAGTTGGATACTTACACAACAACATATTCTGCACTGGCGTACAAGACTAAAGACATGATTGATGGTGTATCCAATTATTATAAACAGTGGGTTGGTCCATTTAGGAGATGTGACAAAGCCTTATGTTGACTGTTTTGACTTTATAAATAAACACGTCACAACACATTTTGCTGTACATTATGAAAGTGGAAGCTTCAGGTTTTTATGAAGGGCCAAATATTTTTTAATTGATCAGTGTTCAGGTGGTTTCCAGGACAAACATCAGCTGCAGATCCCTTTATGATCCCTAAAAGCTGCAATATCATAGTGTGGACTGACAAAAATAAACCTGGACAATAGGAAGTTTTTTATTTACCAATTACGTTTATATTCTGGATTTGTGTTTCTTCACAATCGCCACCACATGATCAGCACTGCAACGGTCAATTCATTTGTTGTTGGGACTTGTGATAAAACTGGATAAAATGACCACCCATTACTATTTGTTTACACAGATTTAAGACCCGTTACATGAAAGCAGAGATCAAACGGTCACACATGATGTAAGCAGCACCTAAACTCACCAAACAGCTTTTCTTCCACATTGTGTAATGAGGATTAATTCGTAGCTTCTTGTCACACAAACAACTAAAATCCTGGTAAAAGGAAGGAGACATTACAAGAGATTATGTCATGTGTGAAGGTGGGACGGAGAGAAGGAAGTTTTAATACTATTTTAATGACAACTGGAACACACACACTCACACACAAACACACACACACACACACTACTCTCACCACGTCGTTTCAAATTCAACTTTCAGAGTGTCGCTCCACATGTTAGGTTCCCTCTGTTGACATGTGTTTATTGAACCTGTGAGCTTACATAACTCAATCACTGTTAACTAATCCTCACTAAAGCTCTTTAAAGTGTGTGAAACCTTGTCAATGATTTCACACCTCACACAAGCAGAGTGTGTGTGTCTCATTATCACAGCAACATACAGTAACTACTCCTCTGTTTCACACAGTCTTTGTCAGTGTGTAATTCCATCATCTGATTGGTTTGTCTTCATGCTCCGCCCTCTGGTTCTGATTGGATTAGAAGTAACCTGAGGCGTGACGGCCTTTTGTCTGGATTGCTTGTGATTTGTAGTTTACAGCAGAGTTTGAGTTTGATCTTCCTACATGATGCTAAATGACATCCAAGTGTTTTAGTTTAATATTAGTTTCATGAAACTTCATAGAAGAATCTTCCTCTTTTTGAAGCCCTGGTAGTAGTTAATGAAATGATTTTCAGAAGAAGAGTTGACTTTAACTAATGACATCAGAATGACTTGTGGAAAAAATGTATTGACTGAATATTTTAGGATTGAAAATGAGGATTTTTGAAGTGAAGTCTGTTGGAGTTGTTTGGAGCCAGCATCGATGGCTGTTGGTGATATTGCACTTGTTTGCACTTACACACTGGCTTACAATTTATGAGCCCTGCTTGCTTCATTCATTTCAATATAGTATATGGTTTGTAACAGTGGTGGATAGTAACGGAGTACATTTACTTGAGTACTGTACTTAAGTACATTTTTTCAGTATGTGTACTTTGCTTGAGTATTTGTTTTTTGGAAACTTTTACTTTCACTCCGCTACATTTCAAAGGCAAACATTGTACTT
>OOFC01037561.1:0-20000 GCA_900323345.1 Pseudochromis fuscus
TAGAGTTGGTGAGGCACTGATAAGTGATTGTCATCTTTTGTCAGAGTAAGTCAACTTATTTCCCCATTTTCCTGTCTTTTTGCTGAGCTAAGCTAACTGGCTGCAGTCTAAAGCTCATTATTTCACTGACAAATATGAGAGGGCTTCTCTTCTAACTGTCCACCAGAGGTGGATGAATGAATTTCCCAGGCTGTCAAACTGCTGCTTTCACAAATGCAACAAAAGTCAGTCAGTCATCTTCTATGGCTGTTTTTTCCACACTTCTGGTGCAGGGGTCTGCTGGAGCCTATCCTAGCTTGCAACAAAAGTAAAACATGTGCAAAGAGAAGTGAAGTTTGCTTCCTGAAATGCACCAAAATCAATGGACATTATGTGTTGTTGCAAAGGGAAAAAATAATTTCTAAAATCAGGACAATCACAAAATCAAAATGTACCTTAATGAACAGATTTGACCATTTAAACAACAAAGATTGGTACTAGAGAGCACAAACCTCTATCAAGTCATAATCAGGCTGCACTGAAGCTATAGACTGAACACTGTTGCCCTCTTGTGGTGAAATAGCAAAACTGCCTTCTTAAAAGATTCCCCAATTAAAAGACATAAGTATTTTCTGGGATCTGGGATGCTTTTTGAGCAGCCATCCCCTGATCTTGAGCAATATTTAATCATGTGTTATGTGGGTAATACCCTACATCTCCAAGAAAAATCATCAATACCTGGTTTTTCAATAAACCTAACAGACAGATTGGCAAACACATAATATCACTGGTGGAGGTAAAAACTGTTTTTTGAGGGACGTTGTATTCAATAGACTAATTCCCTGCAGATGCCTCAACAAACTTCATAAAGTTATATCATCCGGTTCTAGTTCAAGCGTTACTATTTTCTCTTCTCACCATAGAACCTGGACTGTGGTGTGAATATTGATCCTGAGGGAAGTTATTAGATTCATTAGAAGCCCAAACAACTGAGGAGGGAGAATGAATAGGAAGAAAACTGAACTGAAATGTCCCTCATCCCGTATGTCAGAGTCACATGGGCATTAGTGCAGCTCGCCTCCAGGCTACACAGTCACTTTAGATGCTTTGTGATCGCACATCAAACCATATGTGACTCACATACTGTAGGCTGAGCAGAGATGACATGTTCGTCATCGGTGACTGAACTGCAACAAAAATGTCAAAATTGACGCCAACTGGAGATGATGGGATATTAGCTTGAGTCTTATTTACATTTAATGACATGTAAATTATTGTGTCCTCATCAAGTAACATCCAGATGCATGCAGTGAGTCCAGAGTACCATTACAGGGCAACTACAAACAGTTACAAAACTTTGGATTGTTGGAAAATTATTAATAGATTCTGGTAAATCGACCACTGTGGCATTTCCTGACCCCATTTTTCACCGTGTAATTTATGACAGCGGCTGTTGATGACTTCGGTCGTTTGAATTAACAACACATGAGGCGCATGGTCATGAGTTACAGACTTGGATGGACAGAGTGATGCCAGAATCACATGCTTCACACAGGAAACCGAGCAGAGGACAAATAGAGCAGCACAGTATTGCCTTATGATTCTACTACTACCCACACAAATGCAAGCTGACCACGAAGCATGAGCTACGTTGCTTAAACAGAGCCACAATTCTTTTCACACGGCATCTGTTCATCTCTAAATTCACAGAGGGAAATGAGGAGATGCTCTTCTGCACATCTCTGCTTTTATTTTAAGAAGACGACACGAGGTGAATTTGAATAAATGGGAGAGCAGAGTGAAATTCAGCCGGCCCCTCACTGCCTACCAACCCAACGCTGAGTTCGTCCCACTGTGCTTCTGAGGAATGCCAAGAACTCGGAGCTAAAACTAGTTCTGTGACAAAGCACATCAATGAGAACACAACCAGAGGCTACATGAGCACATTCACAAGCCTGTCCTGTCATAAAATCCTTAAACTGTGGAGAAACATCAGCAGGAGGTCACTGATGTCACTAAAGATACTTCTCTGAGGACTAAAATAACATTGCCCTTTTTAGCTTTAGGATCCTCAAACAAAAAGTTTCTAAATTGTCACCATGATGAAGTGAAATTAGTAACCTATATTTTTAAATAGAAGTAGCTGGGGGTGGTTCCTCTTGTTCACATGTCAAATGGACCTTGAGCAAGACACCGAAGCCCAAAACTGTTCCCAGTGAGCCAGCTTGAACATCACCATCAGTGACTGTGTGGGTAATCCTGAGGTGCTTCGAAATGCTGTCAGATAAAAGGCACTACATAAATGCAGCTCATTTCCCAGTTAAGGACTTTACTTCAATACAGTTTTTAAGAGGGAGCACTTACCAGCAATAAAACCTGCCTCTCACAGTGGATTGGACAAAGCTCAGTGACTCCTTATATGGTAATGCTTTCAGTTTTGATCTTAAAAAGCACCCATCTTTTTTAACAGAGGAATCACATTTGCATATGTGACACTATTATTGTCTTACTATCCAGGAGCCGCCCACACGTGTCAATGCTGTCATTAGCTGAAGTCAACTCTTCTTCTCAGTGATCTGGTGGTCCATCTGAAAATCCTTTCATCATTAAATCGATATTATGCTTCGAACAGAGCAAGATTTAAGGGCGTGGTTAGTTTGATCGACGGGTCTAATCTCCAATGAGATCTGCTCTGAACTCGAGCCTCAAACACTTTGGACAGTGTGTTCGGGTTCAAGAGTCAGACCCGCCTCATCACTCCTCCTTTCATATCCAAATATGGTCACTTCTGGCTCCAAACAACATGGTGACAATCAAATGCTAAACTCCAGGCTTCAAACTGTGAGTCCACACACCAATGGGTGATGTCACATTAGCTTTGTCCTTTCCATATACAATCTATGGGAAAAATGGCCTACTTTATAGCTCTTCTCCTCTTCTTCTTACAGACATGGCTTACAGCCAACATCCCAGCAAGCTGTAAATAGATGACTTAATTATCTTAACCAATTTAAGGGAGAAGTCTGAGACAAATCATGTGGTTTACCAGATCAATAAATCTACACTGGGTTTCAACTGGCATTGGGATATTAGGGTCAACATGCTGTATATAAAGAGATAAAGAACACCACAGAAACACAACTTACACATGCAGCATTCAGCTATAATGAAGTGAGCACAGAGTCTCAGCACTGTGCTTTTGTTGTGGGGAAAAAACTGTTTCCCATTCACTTAAAAAAAAAAAGGTGGTGAATATTTGACCGCTGCTGAAAGTGAAAATACATGTATGAAGGCTCTAGATCTTTTTTGTTTAACATGTGTGATGTTTATTTCCATCCTGGCCTAAACTTGACTGGCGTGCTACGTGACTGTATCTCCCAGATCAGAAACAAACACACCACCCAGGCAGCAAAAAGAGAAGTATTGCAAACAAGTAAGATATGATGAGTTACACAATACCATAAAACTCCACAACAGCTACACAGGATTGTCATCTTTATCTGTAGGAGTATTACTCATTGTACTCAGATTAAATATCTTAAATGACTGAAATGAACCTTAACAGTCAAACTAGAGTCACAAAATCAGACTATGTCAAAAAACGTGACTGATGAGGCAGGAAAGCAGTTTGATTATTCTGTGCACCATTCGATTAATGTCATATTGGTGTGTGTTTACTCTGAATTCCTTCATTCAAAGCCAGCAACTCTATAAACTAAATGTTTACAGAACTAGCTCAGCATTATGCATACCAGTGAGGGCTTAGAGCCAAATCTGTCAAACAGGTTGTGGACAAACACACACACACACACACACACACACACACACTGTATATATACACTATGTCTCCTGAGCCCTCTGTTCTGTGCAGCTGACGTAAAGAGCATTACTTTGTTTATGCATCTGTGCATTCATCCACCACTGGTCCCTGCTCCCTCACACACTGCAGTCCATTCCTGCAGCTCTTCCTCTGCAGCTCTCTTGGCAATCACACAACTCAAAACACATGCCCAATGTTCAGCCTGGATATATGTGACGAGCTACATCCTCACGCCACACTGCTCTATGAAAACACATAAAACCCTCACATTGACTATTGTGTGAGGGTGGGAGAAAAAGGACAAACCCTGGCCATGTAAGAGTTTACAAGACGTTAGTAATAGACTGCATTTCCTCTTCTGACGGTGAAGTAAACAGTTTGTCTCGATTCATTCGCCATCCCTGCTGGAATCACTCCCAGCTGCTCTCTGGAAGATGACAACTTTCTTTCTTGTTGCTTGTAAACCGAACTCTCGGTCTCACGGTCTGCGCTCCACTAAAACTACTTTTTCAACATAGCAAAACAAAAACTCAAGACCAAAGGTAAAACAGTGGTTGCTAGACCTACCTCTGAAAGTGCGAAAGGCTGTGCACGGCTAATAATCTTCCATCGACCGTCCGTATACTGTGGCTGGTGTTGAGGAGCGCTGTGCAGCCAATCCTGAAGTCTGCAGAGGACTCTGGCAGGCGGACAGACAGGCCAGCTAAACTGGCCTCATCCAGAGCAGTATGCACACAGTGGGTTGAGCCAAGACTCAGCTACGGAACATGATGTGAGGGGAAGTACATTAGCATTGGTTAGAAAAAGTTTCATGATTGCATTCACTCTACAAGAGATATATTTAGTTTTTTTGGTTTTGGTACACGTTCATATGTGTTCCCAGTATTGCATCACCAATGTCACGTGACATCATGAGTTTAACAATAAACAAAAAAAAATTGTTTGTTAGGTAATTAAGACTGTAAATAACACAAAACCCATTGAAAATCATTATTTCACACAACAGATAAATAGTTAAAAGGCATAAAAATACAGCTGAAGTTTAGTAGCTAGAGGTCAATATTAACAATTAGCAAGCTAGCTAAAAAAAAGTACACTGCCAAGTTTGGTGGGTGTAGCTAGCTATTCAATTATTGTAAAAAGAAAAGCTACATGTGCTAAAACTTATTATCAACAAAATTATACCTTGATTGACATTTTGTCAAACCGTATAACATATCTTCGTACAGCATAGCTAATGGTAATTTACGCCCGAAACGCAAGCAAAAATGTAAATGTTTGTACATGTTAACAAACAGCAGTGAGACCCTGAAAACAACACAACTGAGTCTATAACCTAACAACTACCTAAATTATTGCATTGTATTACTTTACTGTTTATTCCTACATTACATAAACTGTTGCTGTCCTGAGCTGCCCTCCGTGCTCCGGTTTCACCCTCCGTTGAAGGAACCCTCTGTATCCACGGCTCTGGTTTCGGCTCATGCAGCTGTGCCGGTTGGATCTCTGATCCGGGGCTTTAGCAGTGATGCAATGTTTCCAGATGTGGAACAAGGGGGAAAAAAATCTGTATTAGTCGCGGTTGAGGAACAACAATTATTTTCCTCTTAGATAGGTATGTATATATAGATTTACATCAGTGCATTTGGAGGAGACACCAAATCCCACGCTTAAAGACAAGATGGACAACAGAGGAATTACATAACCATTTCTGCCCACTTTATGCACTTTTAAATTGAAAACAAATAAGAAACAATACATTTAACCATTGTTTTTAACTATTACGAGTTTGAAATAGTTCTTAAATGAATTGAATGTTGAGAAGGATTTGTGCCAGGGTTACTCCTGTTGCTGTTCGTCTGGTTGAATGGGGGTTAAAGGAAAACCTGGCTGTTCAGTGAGTGGGTGGACAAACATGTTGGACTTATCAGAGCTGCAGCCTGTTCTGCCAGATTGCCTCCTGTCTCACGTCTGATGGACACAAACCTCTCAGTCAGCCCCAACAGCTGCACTCACACAGATAGGATAAGGACGCCTCCTAGTGGACTAATTTGGGCATACTGTACACATATTCAGAATGAAAATACTTATGGTTATGTCTTCAGCACAGAAAATGGACAGCCTTAAAACTGCTTTCTGCAAATGTGTTACTGGTTTAGATTGACATTTCTGGCTCAAAAAACATTTCTATTCATTCACACCCATTTATTTACACACAGGTGATAAATACTACAAACACAAAACCACCCCTGATTACAGCCGCAAATTCTACATACTGTTGAATGAAGCCCTTTCTGATTGTGTCAACAAAACCTCAATTTTAGGTTTCACAATCACTGGATTCAATACATATACTGCTGTAGGGCTATGAGACCATACAGGTGTACACACAAGTATCACAGACTAGATGTGCCTTCAGCAGACAAGTGAAATGTCAGGGACAGATTGTTTTAACAGGACAGTCAAGACCACTCATTTAAAATAAGGCTGTCAAAAAAACAACAGTCATTTCAATTTCAGTACTGACATAAACATTTTAATAAAATTGTAAAAGCATTATTATTACAGACATGTAACAATTGTCTCAGCAGGTCCACAAGTGATAGTCAAAATATGATTTGATTAAATATTAACTATATTACACATATGTTACAATGCAAATTTTATTTAAAACAAAATATACAGGCATTATCCTGTATGATTACCAATATAGGCAGAGTTACTCCATATTTCCACACTAGTAATACTACAAATTTAAGAATAATTTCACTGACTTGTCAAAATGACTCTGCCTGATGACTTTACATACAGTTTAGATTATTCTCTTTGTGTGGACACTTTCAAGAACAGTGTTTCTTCTGCACTTTTCTTCAGGAAGCAGCAGAAATGTATGGACTCTATGATCCTGACTGTTGTTATCATTGTTCACCAGCTGCAGCTGACTTGATAAGGGAAGAGTGGACAGAAAGTGTGATAGACATGTTGCAGTTGTCAAGTATAAGAGGCAAAAACTATCTGGCTGGCTGCTCAGATGCTCCTGGCGGACAGACATTGGTTGACCACTTCCAGCAGTGACGAATTCTCCAGAGCTGCTGCCACTCTCTCTTTGTCTGCCAGCTGCTTGTTCACTGCACACGCAACAACATAAATCATATAATAAAAACACCTATAGAACAGACAATTATCATATTTAAAAGTACTCAAGCTGAAGAATCAACAGGAGGTATGGTGCAGTGGGAAATATGATGTCAATATCCCATCATGTTTGCTGTCACTATATGATAGTTTTTACCTGCTTCCTCTGAGGCATGAGTCCCAGGAGTGATATGGACATCAATCTGAGTGGAAACAGAAAAAAACAAACCCACAGCATTTAGAAGAGAATTGGACAACAAATACTAACAGAACGTTCTGCACAATGCTGTTCATATTGACTAGGAAGAAAAGGTGACATTAAACGTGAACCTCTAGTGAAAACAAACCTACTTTGAACCTATCCGGCAGGGAGCGCAGCAGCTTCACTTTGATTGACAGACCTATGAGTGTCGCCATGCTGCAGTGGGGGATGGTGGGTGTGAACTCAATACCCACAGTACTCTCTGCATCATTAACCTTAAGAAAGGACAAACATACAGAAATGGACATCTGATATTTAGTGCATTTATTTTGTAAAGTAATTTTATACAAGACTGGAATCTAAATGTTAGTTAACTTATCAAAAAAAATATGGAAAGCCAGGTGAAGTTTAACATTTTTTCTCTAAAGCAAAACATGTGCAAGTCCATGAGATCTTGTTTTTTGCTCATTTTCCTGCAGACTGTACACCAAACATTAAAATAAAAAAACTCTTCTGAAGAGACATACCTTAACTCTGATTTGCTCTACAACATTGAGTTCCTCCAGAGACAAAGGATGCTCAGGGTCATTGATGGATCTGATCAGATGTAAATTTAGTCAAAGAATTTAAGAAACATAACAAAAACAAGACATTAAATGACATGCTATTACTATAACAGGAGATACTAATGATGATAAAGTCCACTGTAAATATGAGATGTCATTATTATTTGTAAATTCTACCTATGTATGTGTAACCATTTTACCATTGCCTGCATTTTTCCAAATATGTACACAATTTTATGCAGCTGCAATGAACTGATTGTATGGAAGTAAACATCCCATTAGGCCGTTATTAAGAGAGGCAACTAAAAATAAGACAAGGCCATAACACATGAAAAATAGTTTCATAGTTTATTTCAGAAAAATGCTAAATATTGGTCAAATGTTCTTAAACAAAGTGGACTATCACGAGCCTTGCTAGCCAAAAATAAGTTTGCTGTCTTGTACTTAGATTATAGGCCTTTTTTAAAACATTTGATATTGTCAACAAGTGTAACTAATATTTTTATTGACAATTATCAGTCCAAAAGTCCACATCCCCAAACTTTCGAGAAAGCTACAAAATCTCTAGAGAGCTGATTAAAGGACCATTTCATAACGGATCTACAAGACACACTGATTGATAATATTTCGCTAAAATATTGGCAACTGTCAGTATTATCTACATATCAATGTTTAACCGTTTGTTTATTGTGTTTAAATTCACCTTTTTACCTTTAACATTACCTGTTAGCCTTTGCTAGCTTAAACAACAGTCAGTGATGTTAAAGGAAAGTAATATGTCACTTCATTAAGCACACAGGTATTTCTCTGCTACAAACGCTCGTCTAAACCACAGAGGAACTCGCTGAAGTGAAAAAAGGATATCGAATATTTCTCTGTCGTCGATCGGGTCGTGAACGTCTTCATCCTCCTCGGACGCCGTCAGCAGTCGATCCCCAGACCGCTGGAAAATCACCGGGTTCTCGTTCTCCAAACGGCTCCCTCCAGACATTTTAGGCTTTATTCTCGTCTAATACTAAACCTCTAAGTTGTAATGCAGAGATAACAGAGTTTGCACACAGCCAGTGTGTGCTGCACTAACTGCGCAGGGGTTTCATAAGGCACTTCCTGGAATGACGGAAAGCCAGAGAGTCCAAAAACGCTACAGTAAAACTCTTAAAGGAACAGTGCACCCAACACTTCGTTTAAAGAGACAGTACACAATATAATATGGTGGGCAAGTGTGACGTTGATTTGCTGTCTCCTGTTTTGAAGCCAAGAGAACAGCATTTGAATGTTGCCATGTGTGTTGTTTGGAGCCAGAAGTTGACCATATTTGGATATGACAGAAGGAGTGAGGACCCTTGACCCTTGAACCTGAGATCCAACCCCTCATTGGCTCATTCGAGACCAGGCTTGTTGATTCTGCTAACCACACCTCGAAATATTCCTTTTTTTTAAAGCCTAATATCAACTTAATTTAGATTTCTTTTTTCTCAGATGGGCCACCAGATCACTGATAACAAGATTGAAATCATTTTGGAAGAGAGAGAGAATCTTTGAAACATAATGAAGAGTTTTCTGGATATTAGGATAACATTTCTGTCAGTTCAGAGCCTGAACTGCCAGATCATCCAGCTCCAAAACAAGCCCATCACAAGCCACCCACAGGACCAGCACATGGGTAGCCAGTCACAGGACCAGGGTTCAAGGAGAGCCTTCCGAGGAAATAAATCTGAATATCAAAAAGTGATTAAAAGGAATGGTCTTGCATGGATACTAAATCCATCCAATGGGACTTGTGTTGTGTAAATTACAGATACAGATAAAGAAAACCTTATTTATCCCAGGGTGCATGACAAAATGTGTGAAAAATCTATTATAATGAAGATATAGGTGTAATAAAGCATGTTAGTCTTGAACAAATACAAATGAAACAAGTTAGACCATTGCTTCTGTATTGATAAATTAACAAAACCGGGAACATGTTGAGAAGGTATCACTTTATATAATTCATACAGTCCATACAGTCCATTACAGCAAAAAAGCACAGACATTTTTCACGTCTTTAATAAATTGTTTCCAAGAAGGAAAATCTGAAAGGCCACACACACACACACACACACACACACACACCACCCATTAAGGGGAACACTCTGCAGCTACAGTATACAGATAAGGACATTTGAAACAAAATCAAGTTTAGTTAGTACAATATTTACACATACACAAACTAAGCAATGCAAATGGGAGGTAGGAAATATGAAATCCAAAGATTTGTTAAGATGCTCCTCCATATTTGAAAATCTCCACATCAGGATGGACACGACTCGCACCTACCGGCACCTCAGGAGGAAACATAAGCACATTTGTAATTATGTGATCTACATATGATCGAGGTGGGGACCATCACACACTGAAGGCAGCTTGGTTTTGGTGGAGCTGAAACATAACTTTCAGACTGGTTATGGACTGGATTTCAGACTGGTTGTTGGCATGATTTTGAAAGGGCAGGCTTTGAATAGTTTTGGACCTTTTTTTACTTTGGGGCTTGGTTTTAGACTGGTTTAGGACTGGTTTATCTGCTTGATTTTAGACTGGTTTAGGACTGGTTTTTGGGCTTGGTTTAAGAATAGCTTAGGGCTGGATTTGAACTTGATTTAGACTGGTATATGACTGTTACTGGTCTTGGTTTTGGGCTGATTTTAAACTAGTTTAGCTATTTTTGCTCACATTAACAAATCCCTGGATCGAACTCCGAGGTTGTAGCTTGGTTTTGGTGGAGATGTTACAATTTAATGAAAAGTTCGAAACAAAGGATTTTCCACAACCGTTTCGCTGACATAAGATTTTTATGATCATTTTAAATCACCACCTTTATTTCTACAAAATTATTTCTCTCTTAAAGCATAGTTTAGTTTTTTTTGTGGAGTGCATTTGTGATTTTATTATTTTTTTGCAATCTTCAAGTTATTTACACTCAACTCACTTCATTTTCAATTCAGTGATTTTCAGGACATTTTAGTTCAATTTCCAGGAGTTTTTCAGAACTAAAAAAATAGGTCTGAGGATTTCCAGGTTTTCCAGGATGTGGTTGAAAGCTGTATTTAGCGTAAGAACAAACATGCCTGAATTATTACTGTTAAATGAACACTGGTGCTGTCTTTCTCAAATCTCTGATGTAGCACCTAAACACCTAATGTAGCAGACCAACAGAAATTGATTTTGTAATTTCATAGCTTTATCTACAACATGGCTGTAAACAAACACAATTTTCCCAGACACAATGTGGGAAAAAAAACTCCAACCTTTTGCACTTTTTCTTTGTATCTCTAATTTTCTGGATCCTCACCTCCAGATGCCACTAAAGCTTAAGCTTCCCTCACACTAATGATGTGCTGCTGACATCTGCTGCAACGTTGGTGTCCCCACCTGAGCAGAGGTGCATCAGACACCTGTCAACCGACCCTTTCTGCATGAAAAACAACAAAATCAAGTCCATGAAAGTACTGAGGAAAAGCAATGAAGGCGAAACCAACACCAAGTGCTGCACCGTTGGCGTGATTTGAGTTATCAAAACAGCTGTTGGAAGGACCATCAGACAGTAACTGAGAAGCAGCACGACCAAAGTTCCCAGAATTCTTCGTTTTTCATCGGCGGGCACGGAGATAGCAGCTGGGAGAACCTTGAGGGTCCAAGCTAGACAGGTGATGAAGACGGGGGCGGCAAGGAGCCCGACAACGAGGAGGGGTAAAATATTATCACACAGTACGATGATACCGAGAGTGAAAAGACACAAGATCCAGAGAATGAGGCAGATCAGAGCAGAGCCTGTCACTTGTCTGATGCAGGGCAGCCCTGGCCAGGTGATGACAAAACACCTGCAAACACAGGACACACAGATCATCTTTAGTGTATTCATGACTGTACAGAAAATAATCAGATACGTACAAAGACATGAGCTGTCACTTTCTCAAATAAAACTAAAATTGTGTTTTTGAAACAGCTGTATTAACTTGCTGGTTTCTCTCTGCATGCCACTTCTGCTACTACAAAGCCGACCAGCATCCAGTTAATGACTTCATCATCCACAATGTAAAACTCAAAACACTTCCACACGCTGCTTCTCAGATGTTTTGAATCGACTACTCAAAAAGCGACAGCCCAGCAAGGACACACTGAAAGATTGTCAGGTACCTTTCCACAGCAATGCACATCCTGAAGCCCAGACTGACCATCACACCGCAGCAGAAAATCAAGATAATGACATAGGTATTGGGTTCAATACCCCCTACCAACAATATCACCCCAATGCAGAGCAGGATTAGATTGCAGAAGAGGAGGTTTGTGTAATAGATGATAGGGACTTGATCCTTTTGCACCTGCAGGAAAAATGAAATGAAATGCACAGTGTGTTAATTGTGATGACAATAAGCTGTATTTATGCTGCATTTTATGTATGAAAGATGCAACACAAAGTGATTAAGAATAATAACGCTACAAGTAAAATTCACTAATTCAGTGCATTCATCTCTTTAGACCTCATCTCTTCAACAAGTTAATATTGTATTCAGTAGAAACTCTGAGTTTCCCCTAATCTCAGGATTAAAAAACTCAAAAACAAAAACAGTGGGAAGAGTTTCTGTATCTCCTCCCTCATGCTGAAGTAAATGCATGAAGTCCACCACCGGGTTTCATTTCCTCTTTTTGTATAAATAAATAATTACAGCCACAGTGACCAATCCAAAAGACAGTAAATAATTATTTACATACAATGCAAAGCAAAAAGATGATGCCCAGTATGGTCAGAGGAGGGTTGGCGCATATGCCCATCCACGCCATCGTTCTAACCACATGGTCCATCTTCAGTAGGTTTTCAATGTGATGGAGTTGAAGGTTGAATCTCTGTAGAAAAGCACCTGTTGACTGGAGCAGCAGTTTGTGAAAATGGCAGCAGATTAACACCGTTCTTGTATCAACATGAAATTAGGAATAAAACCTGCAGAGAGAAAAAAACAATCAGGTGAAGAACTCAAAACAAAGACAATTCACTGAGGAAGAAACCAAGCTGCAGGAAAACACTGGCTTTAAATGAGAGAAATCATCTCAGACTATGACTCAGTGGATTGTGAGGGAGACTGTTCCCCACGTGGTTGATATAATTTATTTGCAAGGTCGCTAATGGACATGAAGCATCCATTTGTGAGTGATTTAGATTTTCCATTAAGATGCAACCACCGGGAAACAATAGATCGTAAGTGTTGCACTCAAGCAATAAATGAATCCTCCACTGAGATGCTGCAGAGAGGTCTTACTCACTTCAGGTCTTATTCTGACCACAGCCCCAGTCTTTCCTGTCCCCTCATTCCTACATAAGTTAATCCATGACAGGAAACGCTTTCTTCATTATTAGTGGTATCACATGGGAGGAGTATTAAGAATCTTGAATTAAAGCAACAACACAACAATAGCTGTGTCTCTAAAATAAAGTGATGTATAATTTATTTTATTTTATTTTGAAAATGCTCTTGTCCACTTCCTGCTCACAATTTGTCAAACTTGCGATGATTTTGTCCTGATGTCACTTCAGATCCTGTGGTTGTGGAGGCTGTTTAATCCTGGTTGTGTAGCTTTAGATTTAAAATACTGACACATATGAACCACAGCATGCCTGATGTTAACATAATTTCCTTTCTATTTCATGCAAATATATTTTTACTTTTGTCTCTATTGTGTTGATATTTATGCATTGAACTTTGTCTTTTATTTAAAATCTGCCCTAAAACTAAAAAAAATCATAATAATAAGAGAATAAGTATGAAAATAATTAATAATAAGAATGACAAGATTATCTTTCATCCTGTTTCTGCAGATTAAGCTGCCCAGAAATATTAATTAATCATTAGTCAAGAGGATGGATGCCATTTCTTTTACAGGCATGTTTTGCACATCTTAATTCTTAAAAACTCACAATAACTACTTTAATCTTTAAGTAGAGATCACATAAAAAGGAAAACACACTTACCTCACGGCGATTTTGGTGAAAATCAATTGTCTGATGCTTTGATTTCTTTCAGACTGGAAGAAATCAGGAAGTACGTGGTATCATTTATAAGGGGTCTCCACCCAGACAGCCCGGCGCACATCCGCTGACTCGTGTGCGCATGCGGGAATAATTTAATTTACAGTGCATATCTGGTTACCACTACCCTCTGGAGAGATTATGGAGCAGCCAGATCAGAGCCTGGACATGAAACCAGTAACAGTCAAGATTATCAACATTTCACCCAAAGCTTCAGCTCATAGTCTCCCATCACTTCAGAGAACGTTACATCAACCTTCATGCATCTCCTCTGACTTTTAAAAACGAGGGTTTCTCTGCATTGTTCAGTGTGATGAGTGGATGGAGAAGTTACCAACACCCATGTCAATATGAGACATAATTCTGTATATGGGTGAAATGGTGCTGCAGTTAACACCGTCACCTCTAAGCAAAGTTTGGGTTTGAACCTTGACTGTGTTCCTTACTGTGTGGAGATGAGATGTTCTCCATGTGCCTGCTTGGGTTTCTTTGTGCTGCTTGCTAAATTAAATTGATGAATCTAGATTGGATGGATGGTCCCATTAGTCCCAGGTCTGGTTCCTTCTTCCTTCTTTCTTTCAACAAGAAACATTTTGCCGAGTTGTTTCTTTTTTTCATCCATAATAACATGACAACTATACAATTATCTTCATAACTCAATTAGTCCTGAGAGAGGAAGTCCCCTCTCACTGTTGTGTTGCTAAAATATTTATATAATAATTGGTTAACCCATTAGTAAAACATCCTGCAAAGAGAGAGACAATGTGGGAGCACAGAAATAAAAAAATAAATAAAGATTTAAAATGCTAAAGTGGAATAATGATGAACACAACATTTCATATTCAATTATCTGTGACCAGATTTTTACCATTTACATGTCTTCTGTGGATTTTTAGAGGAACTGTCTTTGCTTTTTTGTTTTATTGCTTTATAACAGAGTGTTATTATTATACTTTATTATAATCTGTTTAATAATAGTATTAACTATGGTAAATGCAGTACATTTATATAGCACTTTCATGACCTTAGCTTGGTCCCAAAGTGCCTTACAAGGCAACTCATTCACCCATTCACACACACTCACACACCAATGGCTACCGAGCTGCCATGCAAGGCCACCATTGGGAGCAACTTAGGGTTCAGTGTCTTGCCCAAGGACACTCCGACATGTAGACAGGAGGAGCCGGGGATCAAACCCACAACATTACAATGCACAGGCGACCCGCTCTACCAGCTGAGCCACAGCCACCCTGATCAAATGATTGCAGTGAAGTAGAAATTCTGACATTTCTCTCTGAAATGAGCTGCAGTGGGAATATGTTGTTTCAAATGTTCCAAAATGTGCTGTTGATGGTTAGATAGTCATTACTTTGTGTTTTCACCCAACGTTTTGCTATTTTCAATCTACTTTTTGTTGTTTTTACACCTATGTTACTGAGTTAAAGCCCAATTTTCAGGAAAATTTTAAAGATATGGTAAATTTCCTATTTGTAGCTTTAATTTGAAAAAAAATCTTGTGCAATAAATTCAATTAAACCTGCATGTAATTTGTCCAATACATTTTTAATGTGTAGAAAACATATATAAGGTGTAAGAAATAACTTACAGCAAACCTTCTTCATTTACAGTGTGCATTATCTGTCTTGTTTATTCCACAACCAGAGCTAAAAACAAGCTGTGTGAGTCTCGTACTGTGTGTCTACGTTTTAAAACATGCTCAACTGTTTCAGTCCAGTATTGAAAATATCATTTCCTGTCGGTGTTTGTGCTTTGAAGGAAATATCTCTTTACTTGTGCCACCTTGTTTGTCCTGCAGATGGCACAAACTGACCATTTAACCACTAAACACCATCACAGCCACTCAGGTGCATTTCTCATAACATCACATACATTAGAAACATTTCTTGAAGCAGTTCATATGCTCCCAGTACCACACAATGATCCAACCACAGTGGTAGGTTATCTCTCAAAAGTAAACAGTTGATGCGTCAGTGACATAGTAACAAGTGTTTGTATCACATGACATAAAAAATTAATAATGTAGGAAACATTTGTACTGAATCATTTCATGGTTCAACAGAATGATAAACTGCTTTTATACTGTGCACCAGTGATTTGATGATGTTGAAATTGTAGTTTGAACAAATGCAAAATTAGTCTTATGTTAATATCAACGTGTTAATATCACACTTATCCTATTATATTCTCATCCATCCACATTGGTTGTAGTTACGTCAGAAACACAGTGGGCATGTAAAAATAAATATTAAACAATAAATATTAATGAGTCTGTGAAAAAACAGACATATGATCATTTCATTTAACAGCTAAACTCTGTAAAAAAAAAAAAAAAAAAGCCACCTGGTGTGACACTGCACAACATAAACCTGATCCCAAAAGTTTGAACATTTTGTGATGAAAACTTTACAGCCTGAAGCAGAGAAATGAGACACAAACAGCAAAGTAAATGCTTCACATTAATGCTGAGCACAACCACGATGACAAGAGCGAGTCTGTTGCTGCAGAGAGAGGTGAGCCTTTCTTGGTTTGACATTGTGTCCTGTGAAATAAATAATATCCTGCTTGGAGCCAAAACATTTGTGGAAAATGAACAATGTTTGTTAACAGCCAGACAGGTATTTTGTTCAGCCTCTGCATTTAAACCAGACTTTTTAAAATTCTTAACAAAGCCGATAAATCAATGGGCCTAACTACATCTGTGGGGACTGACCTGCAGCTGTCGTGCTGTAGATGATTAATTCTGGTTTGTTCTTTGTGTTTCAGTTCACGGTGGGTCCCGTATTTATATGAAACCAGATCTTAATCCTGAACTGGAGCTGCTGCTGTTGAGCCCAGGGCGGTACACCTGATGTGCATATAATGAGACCGCGAAGCTGCTGACAATGAGCGCACGACTTGTAATGTATTGTTCGCAATGTAGAGACACATGTGCAGATTATTTTCCTAACTGTGGTCATTTATTCACAAAGATCAGGCTGTAGACTGAGAGTGAGCATAGCTGTGCTGAGGATGTTTAAAATGAAGATTAGATCAGATTGTAAACAGCATCTGAAATACAGACTCTATTTAAGACACCGTGATGTCACCCGAGTTTCCCCTGAAACATGATCATATTGGGTATTTGGAGCCTGAAGTGACCATATTTGGATGTGAAGGCAGGAGTGAGGAGGCGGGTCAGACCAGTGAACCCGAGGACACTGTCCAATGTGTATGAGTCTGGATTTCATGGTAAATGAGTCTCCAAACCAAATGTAAATCACTGGACATCAGAGCTGTCAATCAAACTAACCACAGCCCTGAATCTTCCTTTTTTTCAAGCCTGATATTGATGAAATGATGAACAGTCAGTCAGTCATCCTCTATACTCTGCTGGAGCCTATCCCAGCTGTCATCGGGCAGGAGGCGGGGTCACCCTGGACAGGTTGCCAGCCTATTGCAGGGCTAACACATAGACGAACAACCATTCACACTCCCACCTATGGTGAATTTAGTTTGATCAATTCACCTAACAAGCATGTCGTGGCGAAAACCCACAATACACAGGGACTCCACACAGAAACTCCACACGAGCCGAGATTCGAACCCTGAACCTTCTTGCTGTGAGGCGCAAGTGCTAACCACATTGGCAAATATGCAATGTTGACACTGAACTCAAGCTTTTAATTTCCCACAATACTCGGCGGCTGTGGCTCAGCTGGTAGAGTGGGTCGCCTGTGAATCGCAAGGTTGTGGGTTCGATCCCCGGTTCTTCCTGAACCCTAACTTTCTCCCAATGGTGGCTAGCGTCTTGCACGGCAACTTGGTGGCCATTGGTGTGTATGGGTGAATGAGCTGCCTTGTAAAGCACTTTGGGGCCTAGGTAAGGTCATGTAAGCGCGATATAATTGTAGTCCATCTGCCATGTTGTCATCATATGAACTATTTTGCTTAAAGCACATGTGTGTAATGCAGGTGAGATGAGTGCATTGTTATAAATAGATGAAGACCAATCCTGCTCCACAGCTATCTCAAAAGGGTCCCAAGTGAGGTGTTGTCGTCCTGAAATCCTCTGAAGAACCATCTGTACACAGCACAACCAAACCACCAGCATGTTTCTTTCTTATCGTGTTGTGTAAAGGTCACAACAAGTAATTTACAGACCACTGTGATGATCCTGTCGTCTGTCAAATCTTTGCATTGGTTGGGTTTTTCCTGAGAGTGTTGATTGGGTTGTAGGGTCTTGATCTTACTGTGCAAAATACCCTGAAAGAATGTTATTGTAATTTGGTGCTAAATAAATAAAATTCAATCGGATTAATACACAGCCGTCGTCCTTGAGATGCAGAGAAGTGTAGATTTCCAATCCTGATTGTATTGACTGGGTCCTGAGGAACAAATATCCACAAAGACAAAAACATACTAACCTGCTTGTGTTTGTATAAACAGCTCTAAGGCCACAGTATGGAAATGACTGACTTGACTTTAAAACGACAGCATTTTTGTTGTTTTTTTTAGCATGGCACTGACAAACCTGCAGGGTGACCAATAATGAATCCAGTCAGATATTTCAAACTGACAGATTTACGTTGTTTAAGAGTTGTTACGGGGTGTTTAATTAAGCCCACAGAGACCGCGGGTTTTTATACTCCAGCTCTCGGCCAGTGGAGAAGTACATAAATATATTATTCATGCTACATTTTGTTTGGGGCTTTGCTGCTCCACAGAGAGCTTCAGTGTCTTCTCAGAAAGTGAGATGCTCTCTATCATTTATGATTTGCTGAATTAAATATACAATTGCAAGGTCAGAGTTAAACTGATGGCTGAGAAACACAAACTAGAGAGAAACTTTTTTCTTTACAAAGCTACAGCCAGGAATACAAACAGTGTCAGATACTTCAAATACAAGCAAGTGTAGTGTGTGATCTCTCCTGATAACCAAACACATAGAAAATGCTCAAACTTCATGCTTCACACTCTTCGTCAAAATTGCCAAAAATATATTTCAAGTCGGTCAGATACCTCATTATTAATTTTATTAAAGATCCTTTGTTGTTGCACATAAAAAAAGCACGATTACAAACATATTTCAAGAAGAGTTTCCCCAATCTTTCACTCTAATTTGCACAAAATAAAATAAAATATGAAAATATAATAGCATGAAGACACAAATAAGTTGCAGGAAGTGTTTCTAGTTCAATCGCATTTCAAAATAAATGCTGTAAAGTATCTCACTTGTGTCTAAAAATGTCTATTGAACAGTTGACGTGAACATTATTCAAGTCTCTGTGCAGATTTACACAACAAAACAAATAAAAATGTACTTTAACTTTCCAAATAAACAACTAGAAAGCACTTGGAGAGCACAAACCTTCACCAAGGCATAATCCAAACCTGATAGAGACTTTATCATCCTGCATGTGTGTAGATTTTCAACTAAGTTTGACTGTAATTCAGAGTAACTAACCTCTCATGTTCATATCCATTTTTTGCCTCAAAGTGTATCGAGGAGGTGAATTAACTCCCAACTTGTGAGCATGGTTTCAACATTTTCTGTGCCTCATTTACCTTCAGAGACACACCAGCACCATGTAACTGTTTTCCAAGTGCTGGTTTTAGTGACTTGTCTCCTGTGAAGGTTTTATAGCCCTCTGCAGCGGGATGGGGTTTCCTCCCTCAGTCTGTGTTAATTAATAATGTCGTAATTTTACTCAGGAAGCAGCAGCAGTGGGACACAGAATAACAGAAGGAGGAGGAGGAGGAGGGTGAAAATGGAGGGAGATGAAACAGGTTGTTCACTTAGGCAGAGTCACTTGTCATCTCTCATAATGGTCGGGGCTGTCATCACTCACTCTTCTGCTGAAGCGCTGAATGTCAAGAGGAGTCGATAAGAAACACTTCAGCTCAGCCACACAGAGAAGTAAACTCCACTTCAGAAACATGGGGGGAAAATCTGCTTCAGTTTCACAATGAAGAGATTTAGATTTAGTTCAACCTGGTGTGTCGACAGGGGGAAAAAAACATGACGTTTAATTAAGTTTTGAACAAGAGCTTCAGATCAGCCTGAACCTTCTCTGACGGCTGATATCTGACACCATAAATGAGATGTTGAGCATGATTTCATTCACATTTTTCAGCTGATTTGTTAAATTCTGTAAAACTGAAAAAAGTGGAACCAGCTTCTACTCTATTAATGACTTTATAAAACTTTTATCCCTCCAGTTTTATGTTCATTCAGCT
>OOFC01037562.1:2520-25517 GCA_900323345.1 Pseudochromis fuscus
TTATTCTGGCTTCCATTTGTTTTGTCTGGTTACCACGGTGACGGGGAGTTTGGGACACATGGTGCACCGTGGATGATAGTGACAGGTTATATTAAAGGGTGAATCACTTGCAGTCGGTGAGGAGAGAGGCAGGACTTGGTAGTTGTAATTTTTGTTGACTGCTTAGCTACGTTTAGCCACGCTCATCACCGCTCATCACCGCTCATCACCGCACATCACCGCACATCACCGCACTTTTCTTTTGGTTACCACGTTCGAAAACTGTGTAAACTGTGTTGCAGTTGTGTATTAAATCACGGTGATGCAGTTGGGACTCAGCGTGCTTCTTAGCATCAGACAAACAAACCAGGAACTGGAAAGCCCCAACACCACGTCTCCCACAAATATTTGATCCACAGCTCCTCGGGTCCACACAGTGTCCCGAGCAAGACACTGAACCCTAAGTTTCTCCAGATGTTAGCCAGCACCTTGCACACTAACTCTGCCTCCATGGGTGTTTGAATGTGTGTCAATGGGTAAATTTCAAGGCAATAAAACTCGTAAAGCACTTTGAAAAAACTGCTATTTTCTATTTACCATCTATTTACTAACAGATTTATCGCCTCATAGGTCATTGAAGATTATTTATCACTACTTATTCCTTTAAGATGATTCACCCACTCACAGAGACCAGCTATTCATTTGGCGAGCTGACCTTAAGAAGACGATAATAAGTGAATGCAAAGACACGAGTAGATGTGAATTTGCGTCGAAGCAAGTTGATAAATAACTACAGGATGTTTTCATTATTTACAGGTTGATGGGTGAAGTAGTGGTGGTTTTCCAGAAGGAGTACTCCTATTGGCTGTTGAATATTCGCATGTGTTTGTGTTTTGTGTGAACAAGCAAAGCAAACTTTATATCCAGTTCTCTTCGATGCATCCATGATTAACACGAGTAAAGACTTGTAACGTGATGTATCTTCTACATTAAATGAGGTAACACTGTCGCTCTGTCCACATGCAGGTGAGTGTAGGAGTATCCACAGGTTTTTATCATCTGGGTGTTGCATCCACATGGAGCCGGGTCCCAGACTCAGCAAACTTCCAAACGCCACCTTTGTGTTTTTGTGTTTACTACCCTTATGCATCTTTTGTGAAACGATGACGCCATATAGCCCCGCCTCTCTGTTAACCCACACCCTGACAACGACAGTAACAATGGAGGTGCTGCGTCCGTGCTGCAGAAGCTACTGAGCCTGTTTTGGTTTTTACATCCAAATCTTCTGCTGCTCGACAAATACCATCAGCAACAAGTGGATTTTTGAACATTTTCTGATTGACATCTCTCGACTTTTATGTGCATGCTCTGTGTCGTCATCTGTGGCAGCGTTACAGCGCCTCCTACAGGCCTGGCATAGATACTAGAGTGTTTCAGTGGATTCGTGTGGACATGTTTCTATTTAAAAAAGAAACAGATTGACCTGATGTCCTTGTTCACACATTGACTCCAATCCAGTTGCCACACAGCAAAGCCCTCTATCTATACTGTGCTGTAGTTGTATTATATTGGTGCTATCATCATCTGAATTTCCCTCAAGCGAAAGCTAAGAAGCCAACTTCAGCTCAATGCTTGTGCTATTTGCAAGAAGTTACTAAAAAGTTACTAAAAAGAAAAGTGAGTTTTTATTATTATTATTTTTTTATCCCCCGTGATAAGTTGCAGTGCAGTAAGAAGAAACTTTGCCTCTAAAACATCACCAGTTCACTGGCTCACAGCTTTTCATGGTACTTGACAGGTTCAGGTTCAGGCGCCTTTCTGTGGGTTTATGTCTCCGTGTCTCCTGCAACGTGTTTCTGTTTGTTTATTTGTTTGTTTTATACCCACTTTATACCCCAGGGCTCAGCCACTTATGTGTCATCTAGAAGCACAAGGTTTCCTAAACAGCTGCATTAGTCATCGCTGATAATAGGATGCCAAAAATAGCTGCAGAAACAAAGGATTTTAATTGCAGTGAATTGGGCAGCAACAAACAACGTGGTGGCAGCACGACTTAGTGTGAGAGCAACAGACTGAATCCCATTTGGTTCCTCAGAATAATAAACATTTAAGTCTTTATTTCATTCACAGTCGTGTGCAAGATTTACATCAGCCTCCTGTGTGAAGCGGTGAACAGGTGTAAGTGGTTCTGCAGCAGGTTAACGTCACCATAGTTCCTGAAAACATGGCGTCAGTATTTATACACTGTTGCCAGATTCACTTTATTTTAGTGATGGGTCAGACAGCACTGATGCGTCGGCACATGTGTCGAGCTCACAGAGTGAAACCCTGTGTCGGTGTGTGTATCGCGCTAAGAAAGTCACGTGACGATAGAGCTGCTGTTTCGCCTGTATCACCAAACTGTGTTTATAAGGAAGCGCGTACCGTATTTTCTGGACAATAAGCCGCTACTTTTTTCCGACACTTTGAACCCTGCGGCTTAAACACTGGTGTTTCTCATGTATCGGCGGCATGAAGCTCGTTAGCTTTTTACAAGCTAGCAAACTCCGTGCCGCCGATACATTTAGCCTCGTCCCATCAGACCCAGTCAGAGTGGACCACATGAAACTGTTCGAATAAATTCAATAGAGGTTTATAGACAGGTGCTCAATAGTCCGGAAAATACGGTAAATAAAATCCGCCCTGCCTCAAAGACAAGTACATATACATCCTCACACAGTCCTGCCATTATGCTGAAAGTAACGAATTGTCACGAGCAGGAATATCATCACATTCAGGTAAATTTGCATAAATACACAAATACAAGCACGTGGACCTCTGTAGCAGTCTGAGCCCTCTTGGTGTATAGATGACCCCATAATAGACATTTCAGTCATTGTTTGGTATGGACACGTCCATACACAATACTACGCCATGGCTAGGTCAGTAAATCAGTATATCAGCTCAGTCTGACAGCTAGACTGCCTGTAATGATTAAGATCCAACAGGTGTCAGTATTGAGCAACACAGCACCCACACGTATCGATACAGTTTGGGTAACGTGTCGCTACGCTAGACGAGGCCTCGTCTCCCCATCACTACTTTATTTTCTATGATGCATTTAATTTCACAGTGTGAGAGATGTGAGGAAACATGTCGGGACATTTTTAGTCTGATTTCTAACACAGAACAAGAAGTTACTCAGGACATTTCTTTCTGAATCACTCTCAGCTGTAACATTTGTAATCATGACTGTTCAACTCGGCCCATCACACACATTGGCTGTCTGGTGTAATGAATTGAAAATGATTCAGTCCTGTCAATAGGATGACTTAATAATATTCCATGAACAGAGCATATGCCTGCTCCTGATGACATGCAATATAGATTATTTTTATTGATTTCCACTGCTCGGGGCGATTAATTATCCTTGCATTGTTTTCATTAAAATCCTACACTTCTGTTTTGAATTGTCTGGTTGTGTGTTTATTGTTGTTTCAGCCAAATTACCCAGTTTCTCTGCTTTGATAAATATGTCTAATCTTTATCCACTGCACAGACGTTGTTAATAGATGTTATCTGGTATTGCAAGTGTAATAAAGCGTCCTGTCTGAGATGAACTTGCTTGGTGACTCACAGCTTAGATGTGCACAATGCAGAGCTTTTTGACCGGGTGGCTGGTGCTCTCCATTTTCACGGATGACCTCTTTTTGAAAGTCTTTCATATCTGCAGTATTGGTAGCTGCTATGAGAGCTGTATTCAGGAGGAGCACTGGCTGCACTGTGCACTATACAGGAAACCAGCTTCTTACTCTCTCTCACGTAACACCGAACTTAAGGTCACAGGACTTAAGTCAGTCCTGTCTCCGTCTCTCTGTGGATTTGTCCTGTTTGGGTTGTCGGTGCTGCTGCTGCTCCATTCGGCCCCTGCACAGTTGAACTGGAGGCTGCGCTGCTGCATGTCCAAAGTGGGCGTTGGTATTTTTAGACATGCTCAGCACAGTTGGTCAGTACTCCAGTTTGGTCGGAGATGGAAGAGCTTGACAATTATTGGATGGATTGCTGTGAAGTTTAGCACAGACAGTCATGGTTCCCAGATGATGAACCTTGAAGGATTAAATGAACTTACATACTGCAGAGGTCGACAGCTGTAATACGGAGAGTTCATAAAAAACTATTCAGGCATAGTTGATTATTTATGACGACAGGGCTGCCATGATGCAGTCTGACTCACTCTGCTGAGACAGTGTGATGTCACAGCGTTTCAACCAGAAGACTGAGGGGATTTTTTTGATTGGTTGAAATGCTCTGACATCATATGGGCTCAGCATGTGGAAGATATCTTAGTTGTGTGAGCTCTATATTTTCAGATACCTCCATGAATCTATCTCCCAAACTGCATTTGGGTTTTCTGCTTCTTTTATGAAGCTAGTGATTGTTCGACCTTGACACTGACGCCACCATGCAGTTGAAATGTGTGGTTTTAAGATGTTGCTAACTGGACACATTTTCAACAACTTTTCAAACTATGAGAAGTTATCTAATAGTTATCTAGTAATGCTAAACTTCGAAGAACATCAGCATGAGCTCAAAGTGCGTCCGGTTAGTGTAGGTGCCCTCAGCGCTCAGTTTCAGGACAGGAAGTTATGTGGCTCCTGATAATTATAATGACAGTTATTTAGTATTTTCCAAATACTTTGTTTGTTTACACTATTTATACTATGAATTCAATTTGTTTAGATCTCACTAATAAATCATATGAATTGCAACAGTTAAAAGCAGCTGCAGGGTGGAAAAAATGAATGAAGACGCCCCACTGCTTGTCCTTGTTACTGATTCAGATCAAATACTTTGCAGCAGCTCACACGTCTGCATTTTGAGACATGAAATGATAATCCAGGAAGTCCAGATTAAGAAACACATGCACAGTAGTTTATAAATAGTTACAGGATTGTACACAGCTCCTCATAATTGGACACAGCAACGTTTTTGCAGATATGTCACATAGCATTGTGGAAAGTTTTTCTGCCTTTCAAACATATGAAGTGTATACATTTCATACTTACACAGTGACCAGGACTGTCTGAACACATCATTAGTGTTTGGTTTACCTGTTGCTTTCTGGGAGGAAAGTTTCCTTCCTGCAGAACAACCTTCACAGGATTGAGCTGAACTGGAGTGCGGCGTTTGCTCTGATTACTTTGAGTTTTTAAACAATGTCGGGGAGAAGGAGGCCATCAGCTCCAGAGACTAATAATTTACAACAAGGATAAAAAAAAAAAAAAAATGTTGTAAATCTGTGTAGTGCAGCAGAGAATGTGACATCAATACACAAGAGTACATTCAAACAAAGGTTTATCCATTTGTACAGTGAAGGTTTTACACTGTAGCAAAGAGGACAAATATACACGTGACATACCTGGTGTAAAGAAACAAAGGTCTGCTGCAGGAAAGAAAAGCAGGAACAGAGAGTGTATGTAAAGGGAGAGAGAGGCAGTAGTGTTGCGTGTGTGATCTCCATTAGCCACTCTGCTCAGACAGCCAACCAGGATCACTGTGGCTGTAAAAGCCCACAGGTGAAGCAGCCGATTTTATACCTAAAAAGGTTTTCAATATTTCATTGATGGCAACGTGCACATTACCTGTGGACTCACCATATTTATTTTGCATGCCCATTTTGAGCAACTATGCTTTTTAAAGCAGAAAGTTGTCATCTGTGAAATGCACGAGGCAGAGTGCTCTCTGCAAATAGGAACAGATACAGGCTCTTGGTATATTCAGTTACCATGAGAAATTAATGAGGACACAAGCAGGTATATTTTAACTCAGAGTTTCAGCACAAATGCAGAGAAAATTAATATCTGTCTCCTGGGTTCGACTCACCTTCACCATCACACCTGTCAGCCAACCGCCGGGAGAAGCATTCACATTTTTAAGGTTTGCAGAGACATGAGCTTTCCCACTAAAACATAGACTAACTTCCCACATTATCTCCTATAAACACGCAGTAATTAAATTATACTTTTCCATCCATTTTCCAGCCACCCAGTACTGTATATACTTACAGGGAAGAATTCACAAATGTATTGAGTTTATTCAGTGAGTTGAGAAACATCCTCCACAATCACACGCTGCTGACTTCTGGAGAGCTCCGAGACGAGCCCCCACGTCCCAGCCCTCCTCACTCCCCGCGGTGCGGCTCGTAATAACACAGCAATATGATCCTGCAGAGAAAAGAGGCACGTGCATCTGAATGAGACTCTAATTAAGAAATTCAGTCATGTGTGAACCTGGGCAAGCATGTAGCATTCAGATGAAGTTACCTGGCCGCCCCACATCAATCAGATAAAGCTTTGCGACAGAGAGGACGGGGTTGTCACAGTGAGGGGGGAATACACAAATACTACAACTGGGAGGGAAGTTAGAAACTGAAGTTGACTGAGACTACAGCCATGCTAGCAGCTCAGTGGAGGTGTACACATCAATGAATAACATTGACTGTATATAAAATATGACGTGACATCACCCGCTGGTTTGTGGACTCTTATTTTGAAGGCAGGAGTCAAAGAGGCTGGAATGAGGTGGGATGATACTCTTAGTTCGGGGACGTCTAAGGAGGCAGAGCAATCCTCTGTTGGGACTCAGTTGGTAGAGCAACACAGACTGATGCGTGATGTCACCCGTTGGATTCCTGTTTTGAAGCCAGGAGATCAGTGTTTGAACGTCACCATCTTGGTGGTTTGGAGCCAGACGTGACCATATATGGTAATGAAGGGAGGAGTGAGGAGGTGGGTCAGACCCTTGAACCTGAGATCACTGTCCAATGTGTGTGAGACTCAACTTCTGCTCTCATTGGAGACCAGACCTGTCAATCCAGCTAGCCCCGCCCCTAAATCTTCCTCCTTTTGAAGCCTAAAATCTACTTAATTATTATACTTTGTTTCCAGATCGTCCACCACATCAACTCATAATGACGTCAGAGTGACTTGTGGAAAAAAATATATAATATTTTATGATTGAAGCCAAGACTTTTGGTGCCAGCATCTAGTGGCCATCTGTGGTATTGTACTTTTTTGTTTTTCTGAATTGATTTTGTTTTTCTGAAATGAAAATGCATACAATACATATACATGTATATGTATATGTATATGTATATGTATATGTATATGTATGTGTGTGTGTGTGTATATATGTATATGTATGTATGTATATGTGTGTGTGTGTATTGGTATGTGAATATCTATATGTGTATATATGTATGGATATGGATATAGATATTGTATATATAGTAACATTACATCAACACATGTATATTAATATGTATGTATTATACGTAAACCTGCATAGTATTAGATGCAGTTAAAAAGATGAAAATGAAAACATGATGTGGAAAAGGGGTGGGATAATATAAGTGGCACTTCTACCCACTCCTTTGAATGTACAGATAGTTTGTACCTGCTGTATATTCAAAAAGTAATAAAAAGAAAGAAAGAAAGACCTGGAGTAAGACCTGGTTCCTTCATTCATTTCAGATGCACAGTTTCATTGCTAACAGGCTGATGTTTAGCTGGTATTGTAGTGACTATGTTTATCATTGTAGTTTTGCAGGATGAATAGAAAGAAAGAAAGAGGTTGATACTTTATTGATCCTTTGCAGGAAATCATTTGAATATTTAGTATTTTCTAAATACTGCTGAGTCCACACTTCAGTTAGTGGCTGTCTCCACAGAAAACTGTTTTTGCTTTCTGTACCTGTCAAGTTCAGAGATGTCAGCGTTGCACGACCTCGGCTCAACACCTGCCTTTTTTTTCCCACTGCCCTCACAGTGGATGTTACCCACATGTCTGCAGATAAAAGCAGGCGGGGTTTACAATATCAACACAGGCAGCAATGGAGGAGACACTGATCCTGTCTGTCACTGAAAACCTCAAATACTGACTGGGTGTTGCATTTACATTAATTGCAGTTTAACAGACTTCCTGCATTTTTTTTTTTGTATTTGATCCATTTTATATACAGTCTAAACTATACAGAGCACCCAGCTGATTAGCAGACGTGCCAACATGTCAACTCCTGTTCTGGAGCCACAGCAGCTGCCACAGTGAAGATATCTAAGGTTGAAGGTCAGAAATCTCAAATAACAGGGTGAAAGAAAAGTAGAAAATGTTTTGTGAACACAACAAGATTGGATGTAGGAAGAAAAAGATGTAATTTACGCAGGGGAAGGACATCACCTTCCTGGCAAAGAAATACGTCTGCAGGATAGAACGGCTGCAAACTCTGTCGCCTGAAGTAGTTTAAACAGACCAAACATTGGCTGTGAACAGAGAGTCTGTGATGAAGGTCTGAAGTATAAACCTCACATCTGTGAACAGATACAATGTTGCAGTCAAGAATACTTGGAGTCACTGTAGGTGAAGGACCATCAGACAGAGTGAAGGTTTGACTTTTGATTACCATGAACATTATGTGTATCACCATTCAGTCCAGAAGAAAACCCCACGTCTTCTTCAGTATCTGCACAAAAGCACATACAATACAATCAGTACTGACACAGTGTTTGCCTCAGTGTGTTTCTAAGCTGGGGTTTCTGTTTATGGCTTTTTTTTCATACACTTTTTCATCCATTTTCCTCAATAAACCTTTGATTTAATATATAAATCCATTTATTTAATCCATTTTGAAAATGTGTGATATTTATATAAATTATGACTTTTTCCTCTTTTTTTTAAATTTAAAAACCGTTTTGTTTGTGACTCCTCACAGTTTAATTGTAAATGTGAGGCTGTGCGTTGAGGTTCCCTCCGCCTATATATTCTGTTCCTGTTTGATAATGTAACAACCGTATCTCCTCCGGGGGATTATTGTTTTGTCTAATCTCATGAGCAGCGGGATCCAAGCTGATCCACTGAGCTTTTTTATTTTTTCATTGTGTTTTAAGCTTTTTAGTAGGTGTTTGATCCATGGCTCTCCAGGTCTTTGCTGACCCGGTCAGCATCGGAGGGCGCCAGCGTTCATAGCAAAGCGACATCACATATCCACCCGTGGCAGCCGTCTGGCTTAGCACAGCTTCTCTCTGTTTGGCTGTTTTATGAGGCAGAAAAAGCCTCTGCAATGCAACTGCTTTATGATGCATTTCAAGCTTGGCAGTGATGGGGGGGACATTGTATTAGGTACTTGTAAAATCGATGTGCCAGGCCAGACTGGAGCCAGAGCTGATGTTTGGCTGCTCCCCTTGGCCCTTTGAGATCGATAGAATAGGAGATCTTTCATTTAGCAATGCTGTGGTTCATCGAATGAGACTCCAAGTATAATAAGCATTCACTACATGCGAACGTCATCTTAAGGAGGAGAATTAAGATTTATTTTAACCACTTGATGTGGAAATGTGTGTGATTATTTTGCATTTGCCACATTCAATGCAGAAGTCTGAAGAAATCAGTATTTGCACAGAGCTGTGTGCTTCACATCAGGGTGAAGAGCATCAGCTTCCCTGCAACCACAGACGATCCAGGATGGACGAAGCTGATGTGACACGTCTTTGGTTTGTGGAGATTGGTTGTTGAACATCGCCATGTTGGTTGTTAGGAGGAGGAAGTGACCATATTTAGATATGAAGCAAGGAATGTGGAGGCGGGTTTGAACAGACACTGTCCAATGTGGATGAGACTGGAGGTCAGTGCTGCTTTCATTGGAGACCAGAGCTGTCAATCAAACTAACCACCTTCCTTAACCTTCCTCTTTTTGAAGCCTAATATCTCCTTAATGATGACATCATTTTCAGATAAACCAGAGCACTGACAAGAAGAGTTGACTTTTGACTGACTCGTGGGAAAGTTGTATTGACCGAGTATTTTATGATTGAAATTTTTTTTAATTGAAGTCAATTGGAGCCAGAGTTTTTTGGAGGCAGGATCTAGTGGCCATCGGGAGTATTGCACCTTTTTTTTTCTTTTTCTTTTTATTCTTTTATCCAATTTAATCAGATTATTATTTTATTTTTTTTGATTGACTCTATTCTACTGTATTTTAGTGCTGTATTTATGTATTTATTTTATGTGTTGTGGGTCACTTTTAGCGCCCATGCTATTTTTAATCTGTACAGGACTTTGGTCAACCATGGTTGTTTTAAATGTGCTCTAACAATAAAGTTTGAGTTGAGTTTTTGCACTTCTTCATCTACATCTAGGAGCCCGTCAGTATCTCAGTGGTTGCAGCACATGTCATAACATCCCTGCTTTGATTCCAGCTGCAGACCATGGTGACATGTCTTACTGCCCTGCTTCTCCAATGTTTTTATATATATTTAATAACAGCAGAAAACAATATTGAATTAAACTACCAACCTGGATGAGCCACTTTGCTAACTGCATTACAGGTGGAGGTGCAGAGTCAGCATGACCCACAGAGCCACATTATTAATGGGAAATACACCAGATTGAAATTGGAAGAGCAGATTTCTTCGTCACTGCTGTGGATCAGAAGACGTTCAAACAGGCCACAGATGTTCTTTTCATAGGAAGGAGTCAAAGCGGTGTCACTGCGACCAACTCGGTGACTGATTATTGTATTTCCAAGCTGATCGATTGTTAATTTGTTCATCCATGCGTTCAGCGACAGACAGCAATGCAGACAGATTTATGTGGATGTAAATACATTTGCTGGTGATGCTTTGACTAATTGACTGGCTCTGACAGACTGATTGAGATTTACACGCAGAGCTAAGTGCAGCACTGAAATCTTCCCTTAAAGTGTAATGAGTGCACATTAGCGTATTCACAGCGTCGGCATTGTGTGTGTGTGTGTGTTTATGTTTGGAGTTGAAATGCATGTGAACACACACTGAGAGTTTCCACTGGATGCTTTGCTGAACAGAGAGGTCTGATGTGGAGGGTGAGAGTCTGAGGCTAAGCTGTAATTGAATACCAACAGGAGTGGTGTTTCTGCTCAGACCTCTGAAGGAGGATCTGACCTTGAGACGCTGCCGCTGATAGACAGGCAACACAAAGACCCGGCTGGCTAATTAGATTAAAAAACATGGATCCCAGGGGATGGAGATGTGACAAGCACATTGATTCACTACATCTCCTCAATTTCCATCTCTCTCTCTCTCCCTCCTTTTCACCCCCCCGCCATCCTCTCACCACATGCCTCATTTTATCCATCTCACTGTGCTGTACGTCACAGCTCAGTGTATTTCCTCCTCCTCCCTGCTCCCTCGCCACTCGCCTTTTCTCAACAGCCACACTCCGTCTCTTCGACTTACAAGGAGGAGGAATTAATGTGAATTATGACATATTCGATAATCAGCACTGACAGATGATTTGATAAGTAGTGGTATAAAAATATCATTTGTCTTTATCTTTAGTATGTGGCTTGATCCTACAAATGGTTCAGTGTCGTTACAAAATCGTGACCTCCAGAAACATCATGCCTGCTCTCTGTCCGCATGCATAAGGGCAAGCAGCATTTAAATGGGCGTTATCTGCTACGTTATAATATTGACAAGGCTGTTTGTTGATTTTGAGACAAGGGAACATACAACTGAAATTTAAATGGACTCAGAGAGCACACACGTCTGTCAGGGCATCGTCCACAACTGATCTCCACCACAGTGTTTCAGATTCAGCAAAATCCATTAAGATATGAAAAAATCATTCAAGTAATTTTAGCTGTAAGATTTCATTGTTTTTAGTTTGTCTCTACTGCTTCATTCTTCTTCTTCTGCTCTTATAGATGCAGCTGTGGTGTTTTAGTGCCCCCTAGTGGTTCTCTGTCAACATTGTCTTTGTTAAAACATTATATAAATTTCCGGCTCCTTTTCTCTGATCTTGCCCAAAATGTGTTATCATTTGATCGTTGCTCCTGAAGTGTTGTCAAACTGTGAATTTACTAAACACTGATAACAGCAGATATTGTACCAACTAATTCCTAAGATGTTTTAATGATTCTCAGTCATTTGTTTCTTGAGTCATACCCTCTCCATCAAAAAATTAAAATCATTGGTATTTGTTCAATGTTACCAACAGGCAGAGAGACATATCAACTAGGACAGTGGTCCCCAACGACCGGGAACCGGTACCGGTCCGTGAGACATCTCCTACCGGGCCACACAGAAAGAATGAATAATTTATGTAATTTCCGTTGTATTGATTATTAGAGTCTGAAAGACGTTTTATTTTGAAAATCGACCAGATTCTCTCTGACTTAACTTCTATCTGTCTGTCTTGACATGTTAATACGCTTGTCTCGGTCACGTGATCAGAGACCCCAAAAAAACTAGTCCGCAAACTAGCTAAAGTGAGTAAAAAAAAAAAAAAACGCCTTTATAGAGTTTCTTTGCAAAGGGGACACATTGGTTTTATATGCCTGTTGTGTTATTTTATTTTATTTTTGCTGTATTTATCTGCCACACCTTGAAGACCGGTCTGTGAAAATAATGCCAACAATAAACCGGTCCGTGGTGCAACAAAGGTTGTAGACCCCTGAACTAGGACACACTCAGAGAGCACAAACCTCCACCAAGGTAAAATCCAGCTGTACTGATGCTATAGACTGAACACTGTTGCCCTCTTGTGGTGAAACAGCAACATCATTAAAAACACCCAGTACAGCAGATTTTTGGGGGATCCTCTTCAGATAAGAGCCCGTCCTCTGATCCCGCCTGAAAATGTAATAATTTATTCCCTGTACCTAAACTCTTGTTGAATTGTGATTCTACATTCACTAAACACTCTAATAATAATAAAATCACAAATAAAACCAACCAGTTCTGAAGATGTTTTTATGCCTCTCCTGTGGTTTTACTTGGTACCTTGCTGCCATGACTCCACAATGTGTCAGCACGTAATGACTTCACTGTTAGAAATGTGTGTTTGTGTGTTTTTTAAAGCCATAAATAATCTTCCAGAATAGCTAAGCTGTCTTAATAAATAAACACAGAACTAAACAAGGAGACGCACACGTCAGCTCCATTTCTTAGAGGAATGTCAAGCTACCTAGCAAGCAAAGTGTAACAGCATTCATCGCACTCCCTCCTCGCTCCTGCCCACTAATTAAGCCATCTCCTGTTAACAAGGCTTCAGGCCCTGCTCTCTTCAGAGGGATAGACTGAAAGGACACCACGCAAACGGCTGACAGTTAATCACTACGTTCTCACACATCGATCACAACCCAAAGAAAAATGTCAAACGCGCAAACAGCATATGGTTACTTTTCAGATTATGTGGAGAGGCCTTAATAAACATATAGAGGATTATTTTCAAGAGGCAGTGACAACATTGATAGTTTGTACAAAATCTTTTCTTTTTTTTCTGTAGAAACAGATTTGAAAAGAGGTATTGATCTTTTTTTTCAAAGAGGATTTTAATCCTGATAAAACGCACACGTTCTATGATCCTATTTAATACAGTGAGAGGACTGTAATTCTCTCATCAGCTTAGTGCGTACAGCATCCCTACCCATACACAAAGGAAAGAGAGGGAGACATTCATCTGCCTGATTAACAACTTCAGTCATTGTCTTCTTTAATTACAACAAAGTCAACAGCTCCATCACTTCCCCTCCTATCTATCTTTCATCCATGCGCTCTCCGAGGATAACGATGTTGGATACAGAGCAGGCTTTAGTCTCCTCTGCAGGCCGGCGAGAAGGTTCGGTGCTGCACTGGAAAGTAATCAGCATTCAGAGGAAGACGAGACGTCGAGACATTCAACCTAAACATGTATCCGTTGCTCCTGGTGGTAATTAAATGTTGCATCCACCAACTGGGCTCAGCACTCTACTGGTGCAACCGTCGCTCTCCTCGGAAATTGATTTGCTTGTTGTGCGGCGAGCAACCAGAAGCCAGTCGAACGGTAAACCAATCAGTCAGTCAGTTGCTCAACCATCAAGTCAGTTGGCCGGTGGGACGGCTGTAGCTGTCAGTGAACAAACAGCCAGGCAGTCGCTAAACAGGGAGTTCAGAAAGTTACCCAGCAAATAAACAAGTCCATCAGTCAGACACCTCTCCGGTGAGGCAGTCCATCTACATGCCGGCCGGTCGGTCGCTCGGCCGGTCAGGGGGCGATTTCTCCGAGATGCATCAGTCAGTCGTCTCCTCGTCTCGTGTTGTTGTGGTCATTGTGAAGCCGGGGCAGCTCGCGCCAACACCGATCAGCTCCAAGTGATTGATGACACGATGAGCATAACAAATGATCCGCTGAGATCTGGTGGTTGTAACGCAGCACAATGAGAGTCAGGGTTTTCCATTAATGACTGTAACATTTAACAACAGCTATAATATCAATCGGTACTGTGGCGGAAATCACATTAAGACTGATAGAGATGATGGTGGTAATTTACTGTAGATTATCTCCCAGCAGGGGACAATTTTGAACATTATGTTTTATCTAAATTGGGGCAGCTGTGTGCGGCAGAGGTTACAGACACCAGCTTATGATTAGAGGGTCAAAGGTTTGAATGAGGTTTGCCAAATTGGGAAGTCTGGGGGAGGGAAGTCAACCAGGAGCACTTTCAATTCCTGCACTCAAAGTGCTCTTGAGCAAGAGCCCCAAGCCAGGCAGTTAACCCTAAAGTGCTCAGACGCCTTATTTAAAAAGAGCAATTTTAAGTCTGTAAATAAAAAATCGGCTCCATCCTCATCACCTGATTCACTGAAAGATGGCAGATATTCTCACTGAGCAGTGTGTAAATCACAGCAGCCCTGCAGAGCCGTGCACTTAACACAGCCCGGCCAAAGATGGACGCCTGGCTCTGTGCTGTAAGTCATCATGGCTAAAAGCACCGGTGTAAGGCTACGTAGTGCTTTGACTTCCCTGTCGCTCTTTAGATTTCCTCAAATGCCAAACACAACAAAATTACAGCTCGCTGGACACAATGAATGATTTTATGAGCCCATATAATTTCATAACCCCAACACATGTGCAGGAATATTAATGCCCACATTCAGGCCTTGGATGTTTCTGCACCTCATGATTTATGCCTGATGCCAACACTCGTGAAAATGCAGGAGGACGTACATCCCAAACGCAGTGAGGTGGAAAGAAGGAGTGTGAAGGTTCGGCCTGGTCCATGGCTGTGGAGCACATCTGCTTTCATAACATTACCAACCTGTAATTGATTTTTATATTTATTCAACTTTAATCAATAGCTTCCCCTTGTTTTAGTTGATTTGTCCTTGTAAAACCAGGAGCCCCTTTGTGTTTTATTAAGTTTATACCCCATTGTAAAGTAGTTACAGTGCTTACTTATGTGTTTATTATTATTATTTAAAACTGCAAGTATACCTATAAGTAGAGAATGCTGTGTAAACAGGTCATAAATGGCAAATTAATAAAGCTAACTACTGCATAACTACACTACGGTACATACCCTGTTTAATAGATGTGTGCCATATAAATTTATTTACATATATATTCACCACATCTTGTGCAAATCTGTAAATCATGGGTTCTCAGCTTGTGCCATGGAGGGTCGAGACCCTGCAGGTTTTCCTTCCAGCTGGTCTCTGGAGAAGGTGATTTTAATGATCAACACCTCCTTTAATTTGAGGGAAGGAGCTCATCAGTGAGATCAGCTGATGGAGACATGGTTGGAAAGAACCTGCAGGGTCTCGGCCTCCATGGCACAAGCTGAGCACCCTGCTGTAAATCCACCTTAAATTAAATTGCCTTTATTCATCACTGCAGACGTATCTGCTCCGTTAATCACTTGTTCTGTTTTCTTTGAGAACATTTCAGAAACCATGCAGCTTTTTGGTTTTATAATGGCTTCTTGTAGGCCGTAATACATTCCTTGCATGTAATGTAGAGTGGCCTCAAAAATCACAGTGTCCAAAATATCATTTTATTCAGTACTGGTGTCTTTATGATACACCAACCATCCAACCAATTAAGTCTAATATGTTTTCACTCTTATATTTTCTTATATGTAGTCACTTCTGCGCAGTTTATTGTGTATTTACAAACTGAAAGTGAGTTTTTTTAAGCTTTTGCAAATGTATGAAAAATCTAAAACTGTTTTTTGATCCTTATTTCTAAACCTGTCAGCATCTGTGAGCTGCCCTCGTCAGTTCTGTGAGGTTAAAATCTGAGCTGTTTGATTGGTCACTCGAGGACAGTCAGAGACTTTTCTTGAAGCCGCTCCAGTGTTTTCTTGGCTGTTTGCTTCAGGTCATTATTGTTCTGAATGGAGAGGCATTGCCCCAGTCTCAGGTCACGTGTACTCTGCAGCAGGTTTCCTTCAATGAGCTCTTTATATTTGGCTTCATTCAACCTTCCCTCAGCTCTGCCCAGTCTCCCTGTTCTGCTGCTGAAGAAGCAGCCCAGTGAAGCATGATGCTGCCACCACCATGCTTCATTGTAAGGCTGCAGTATCTGGAGACATATTGTTTGGAGTTCTGCCCTAAACAGTTTAGTTTTTGTCTCATCGCAGCAGATAATCTTTTTCTTCAAGCTCTCAGATTGTGATGTGCCTTTTTACTCAAGGCTGTCGTCACCTTAGCTGCTGCACTGCGATGACATTTTGAACGGAGTTGGTCATCTTGCAGGTTTTCAAGCGTAACAAGGTGACCAGACCAAACATTTCCTGACTGTGACTGACTCCATCTGTAGGAAGAGTCCTGATGGTTCCTAACGTGACAATTACAGAGCTCTGTATGCTGCAGGGGGAGCAGTCACAGCTTCAGAAATGGTTTTATAATCATGCAATGATCTATACCATGCTGCAGTTAAATTACAGATGTCCATGGAGAGGTCCTTGAACTTTATGGTTTGGTTTTTGTCCTGACCTGCAGTGTGAATTGTGGGACCAATGTCATTTCCATTTAATTTTCATATTGTTGGTCTCCACTAAAGCTCGAAACACATCCCAAAGATTATTAAAGTAAATAGGATACCCTGGACTGCAACTTGTAATTCCCCAATAAAGGACCTAAAGTTGCTTTTTTTTCCCACTTCAACGTTATGAGCTGTTGAATGTAGTTTGACGGAGGGGAAACCAATTTTATCCATTAATTATAATATCTGTGCAGTCTTTGCAAAAAGTAAAAGTAACAACAAATGAATATGAATGACCTGAAATTCATTCGTTTAAGTGACTTCCACAGACAGGCAGGTGTGTGTGTGTGTGTGTGTGTGTGTGTGTGTGCATGTAGGTGTGTGTGTTGTTGTTTGTGAGCCCTGATATTTCTGCAACCATTCAGACCTGGTCAGCGTGTGCTGCTGTATGTGCCAGGGAAAGAACATTTATTTCTTTGTCATCTCGTTCATTACGTTCAGAAATGAGTCATTCGTTACGTTTGTTCATTTTGCAATCTCTAATTAGGTTTGGAAAACAAAGTGGGGAAGTATGGCTAAAAGCAGTGACACAGCCCAAACCAAATTAGAAAATGACAACGTGATTCAAAGGCCTCTGGTGTGGAACAATTAATGAACTCTGCAGAGTCACTGCGATAACCAGAGAGCTAATGCTGTGCAGCGCTGCCAGAGCAAACAAACAGAGACACTTCTGACTGCAGATCTTGGGAATACGTTGCAGTTTTGCACTGTTCAAAACACTTTCACCTCTCATCAGTAAACATCTCCAACACCCCACTGATCTGAGTATTTTTTGCAGCAGAACTCTGAGTGTTTGACCAGTTTCACAAAACTTCCACAAACTAAAACTGCAACAGTAATATGACTTTAAAAAAAAAATTAATCCATAGCCTCTTTGTTCTCTTCTTATTCTTTCCACTGAGCATTGCTCAATGTGAATTCTTGAATCAGCAACCTCTTACAGGTAATGAAATGTAATGGGAAATGAAATGGGAACTAAAGAAGCAGCAGTTCTCTGTATTCTAAATACAGAAGTTCTGAACCTCACTGTTAAAATGGATTATGTGTCCTTTCACTGCCTCAGTTTTTTGTGTGGCCGGGCCTCCTGAGTCAGCTCTCTGGTCGATTCCTGACATTTTCTAAAGCAGTGGATGCAGATCATGTTTATCAATGAGCGATGCTCTACATAGAGTAGGAAGCACATTAACTCAGCCTCCCCCTTTTTTTCCTTTGCTCTGCTCAAACTCAGAGACCTGAACCAACGCTGCACAGCCTCTGGGCCCCATTTTCTGTTGGTACTGAGTCCGTGTGCTGAATCACCCAAACCCCAATTATACAAATTCCCTTTAGCCTGTGATGTTATTGTGGAGCCGAGCTTTGTCTCGAACATTAAGGTTTGCATCGTGGTCACAGAAAGGACAAATGTAGAATCTATAAACAAAATGTCTGCTCCCGAGATTGTCTGACTTTGTGACTTTCAAAATAATGGTCACGTGATTATTGTGACACTTGCAACACCTCGTTCAGCAAATCTGAAAAATCGTTTCAAATCCCACCTTCATTCCTGTAGACCTCGTACTGAAAAGCACCAAAGTGATTTGAGCTAAATGAGCTAAGTTGAACATGCTAACAAGCCCAGATTGTCAATGTTGGTGTAATTTTCTCCTTAGCAGTTAGCTTGTTAACCAGTCCTCCTTTACCTTGTTAGTAGGAGCTAAACAGAAAATAAAGCTGATGCTAATGGGAGTGTTTGTTTTTACAAACAAAGGTTTGGGACAAATTGAATTTTTGAATTGAATTGCCAAAGTGATTCCAGTTTATCCTGAGGGGAGCATGAATGTCTGCAAATCAAATTTTATGCTGTTGTTGAAAACAGTGCAGGACTGTTTGGTTTCTGGTGAGTGAAGCCATAGACTGTGTCTAGAGAGGGCTGAAGCCAGCATGACATCACCTGTTGATTTGTGGTATGAACCACGAAAAAGTCAAGTACAACCTAAATGCCAGAGTCAGTTTACCTGTGACCACTGCAGCACACCGTGACTACACAGGTTCTCTCCAGTGAAGGTTAACTGTATGAACACCGTTATAAACCAACCTGTGGACTCTACAGCTTCCTTTGTTTTAGCCACAGTTGTGATCAGTGCTACAAGAAGGAGGTAATGTGACATCACCTGTTAGTTTTTGAAGCCAGGAGTTTGGTATTTGAACGTCACCATGCTGGTTGTTTGGAACCAGAAGTGACCATATTTGGATTTGAAGGGAGGAGGTGGGTCTGACCCTTGGACCCGAGGTCACTGTCTGTGTATGAGACTCAACTTCCAGTGTTACTCTAATAGGAGACAAGACCTGTCGATCAGGCTGACCACACCCATAAATATTCCTCTTTACGAAGTCGGATGTCTACTTAATTATGATTTTTTTTTTTGCCAGTGGACCACAGGATCACTAATGAGAAGAATTAACTTTAGCTAATGACATCCGAATGACTTGTGGGAAAAATATACTGACTGAGCATTTCATGATTGATGTCAGAGTTTTTTGGAGGCAGCATCTAGTGGCCGTCAGGTGTAATGCACTTTTTTGCACTTCCACCTTGGCCTCATTTTTGAGCCCCGCTTGCTTCATCTATTTCTATTTCCTGTGCAGTCGATGACTCATCAAATGTCCTGAGTCATGAGTCAGTGTTACTATTGCTATGCCTCCATTACACCTCCATACACAGGTACAGTGAAGGTAACATTCAGCTGATTGACCACTGTTAGCTCAATGCTCATATTATGCTCACATTACTGCACATAGCTATATAGTACTACATAGTACATACATCTGAAAATCCACCTGATTGATTTACACTTTTCTATTTATTTTTTAGGAGCACACTTGTGTTTTCCAGATTAGCAAAGCAGTTTGGATTTGCACTTGGTTTGACCCATCTTTTGCTGACATGAGCTCTGGCCTCAGCACTGAAGTCATTAGGATTCATCCTTTGGCAACTGTGAACATCTGTGCAAATGTGCAACAAAATCATCAAGCGGCTGATGTTATATTTAAGTGGATAACTTTGACTTGCTGGTGGCACAAGAGGAAGAGCAACTGAATCATCACATTCAGGAACATTTATCCTCAGGGGAACATGAGCGTCTACATGAAATTTCATGACCATAAAAAGCTTGATGAGATGTTTCAGTCTGGATGAAAGCAGTGAACCGACAGTACGGATATTGCTAGCGCTGGAGCCATGAAGCTAGCACATATTTGTAAAAACTGCTCCGTCGCCGCTTCAGTAATCACATGAAATGATGATGATGGTGGTGGTGAAACCGCACTGATGATTAACTAGTATCTGAATGAGGCATTGTTCATTGTGTTACGCTACAGCTCATTACTATTCACACTCTTTGATGTGTGTTGTGCTATGTCATGCTACATTACGTTATAATGCATTATGCACAAAACATGCTGATCTGTGTGAACCAGATGTGCTGGGCGGACTGATTAAACACTTTGTCTGACAGTGGCCTTTACCAGGTTGTAAGAATGCACAGTTGTTATGTAACGGCTTGTAGTACATTTGTAGTATGTCTAAATTATTTTCATTACAAACGTCTGAACACGGGCGTGTATGTTATTTTCTACCAACACTCTGTTGATATCGTCACATATGTTTGTGTAGTTTTAACTGCACTTTACTGCATCAGATTGAGAAAATTATACAGCAGTAAAATCAATAAAAACGTCATTTCAGAGTTGTTCTTCCTTCTTCCATCAAACACCCTGTGTTATGATTCTGACTGTTTAATTTACTGTATGTGTTGCTTTCACTTTTATGTGCTTTTCATCAGATATGCAACTAATTATTTAGATATTGATGTATATTTTCTACTGCAAACAAAGTGAGCTGAAATTATATGACTGTAATTCAGTATTTTAGTCTTCATAATTTAACAAGCAGTCCATTGAACGGCTGCTGTGGACCCTGGTTATTGAAGGTAAAGTCGATGACCTTGATGTCACGAAGCAACTCATCTGTAAAGGCAATGAGGTTTTCAGTTCAAAATGTCCATATTCAATATGGGTGGACATACGGCAGGGTCATTTTCATTTCTCAGTAATGGCAGCTTTGATGAGCATCTGCAGCGGCTGCAGGACTAATCAGTTACTCCTCAGAAACGTAATCAGGGACCTGCCAAGTTGCAGCCTTTGACATCACAGTGTTTGGATCAGTTCCCCCTCGCTCCGTAAACTCTGCTCCGATGGGTATAAATGTTCACACTACGGATGTAAATGAATGTGTATATATATGTAGATTTTTTGGACATGAGCAGAAAATGCACATTAGGGAGCTCATGTGGCCAAATGGTTATGGCGCGTGCCACGTAAATGGACCATCCGTGGTTTGATTGCTGCCAGGGACCTGTGTTGCATGTCCTACCCCGTTCTCATGTTTCCTGACTCTACGAGCAGATTTTAAATAGAGGCTAAAAAACGGACAGCCACTTTCAGTCACCTCATAAGTTATCACCTGTGTCCGCCTCCTTTTTAGTGTCCCCTGGAGACATTTCATATGTAGTGTGTGCTATTTCCAGCTCGTAGTATTTGGAGCTCTGTGGACAACCGTGCAATTGTGCATACATGCATTGGCAGTGTAAAAGCTGGGAGAACACAACTAAACAGAAAATCAAACGGTATATGCAAATAGCTGCTGGCACAAGCCACGCCCACTTCCAGTTTATTGTAAATCCACATACAACTACACACATTTTTGGAACATAGTGAGTAGATAGAGCTTTAAATAGAGACTGTGTTACATCCATGGTAAACATAGTGTCGCACCAACAACGCCCCACCCAGCACTGTCCCAGTTTGATGCTGAGTGCACCAACAATAACAACCCAGCTCGGCTGTGGAGGGTGAACGGGGGGGATAAAGAAAGTGAAGTAAAGCAGAATGTGATCTCAGTTTGGGGTGAACTGAGTGTTTCTGCACTTTCAGGTGCAGTTTGGAGCAGATGGCTCTCAACCATATGCTTTGGGAGGGAAGAAGTTTGCCAGCAACCTCAGGGACGTCGGTTTGTACAGGTCTAGTTTCATCTGAGGTTATTTTTACAGAGTATTTAGGAGAGGGTAAAGAAAACGGGGGGGACTGAATTTTTACTGGCGTGACTGTAAAAATTACTGGCGCGCTGGATACGGCTGGGACTACAAATACAGGTGTAGTTAATCCAGTTCAAATACGCATTTAGCTGACGTTCTTATCCAGGGAGACTTCCAGAGAGCGTGCAGTGAAATAAGCCTCAGTACTCTTATCACCAGGAAGGAGCCAATAGGAAGGAGTGTGCGGCTCTTTTTTAGATACATGAAATATTATTGAAGGAAATGTTTTCCTTCCTGAGTGTAAAGCACTGGAATAACCTCGTCGCCCCTGAAGGACAAACAAAACATTAGACACAGATTTGAGTCAAACTGGATTTCGCACTGTGAATGAATCACAGTTAATATGAGTTTGTGTACAGACCTTTGTGTAGTGAGACAATATATCATTTTCCAAGCAGTCTTTGTTCACCCTCTTGCTTTTGACATTCCCTATTTTAAGCCCTACATGTCATGTCTCTTTCATATGAAATTAGGCTTTGATGAATATTGTATGAAAAGGAACCTGCTTGCAAAGAGACTGACCTTCACAGCTGCTTTGCTGCTGCGTTTGAAGTATTGTCAAGTCCTGTGAGCTTACAAAGGCACTTAGACTAACAGAGGTAGAAAGAAAAAGACTGCAAAATATTTAACTAACATCGCCTTGATTTGAAAAGGCTAGCCGCGAGGCTCAACAGGCAAAGGCTTAATCACCAGGATGGTGGTATTTGAAACGGCACTTTAAATGCCCTTTCTCCTTGTTCTGTATTGGTGAGCTGTCTACGTTTGTCCATTCAGCGGCATAGCTGTGATAAAGGTTAATCTGTCCGTGTCAGATATCACAGTGTAATGGCTGTCTTTGGATTAAAATAACAAACCAGGAGAAACCAATCTAAAGCACACACACACACACACACACACACACACACAGTACTATGTACAGTATGTATGTATGTAATATTCAGTCTCTCATGATGTGAATAAATACATTTTCCTCAATTTCAGGAGTTACAAATTTTTGCCAGTACGACTGTGAAATAGGCTGTGAAATGGGCATTAAGTTCTGTTCTAAGTCTTCTTAAAAAGTCTTAA
>OOFC01037562.1:25537-35858 GCA_900323345.1 Pseudochromis fuscus
ACGTTTGTCCATTCAGCGGCATAGCTGTGATAAAGGTTAATCTGTCCGTGTCAGATATCACAGTGTAATGGCTGTCTTTGGATTAAAATAACAAACCAGGAGAAACCAATCTAAAGCACACACACACACACACACACACACACAGTGAGCCTCTGAGTCTACCTCCATTAGTGATTTTCTATTTCCTCTATTTTATCTCTGTGTTTTTCATCAGTTTGCTTCCTTTGACAACTCGTGGTGACCGTCCTTTTGCTAACGGTACTTTACAGATAAATGCGACTTGACTTAATTTTTCCCTTTTACACTCTGATGGTCTGCTGCCCTGCCAGCCATCTGAAGAGTTTTGAGTAAATAACTACTGACTTTTTAATCAAAGACACTGAGGCTTATGGCTCCACCTTACCACACATGCCTGAAACATCTGGGTGACCAGCTGCTCCTTTCGCTAATCCGATCGGCTCCTCAATGTTCTCCGAGAACATCTGGCAGCGCCTCAGCTCTTTGATTCATCTCACCTGGCAGAGCCTTGCTATTAGGCCGTTACCTTGCTCAGTAAGCATTTATTAAAAACACACACACACACACTCTTTGAAAAATGTCAACACACCTGACCGGGAACCGTCGCTAGAGGAGCGGCGACGTAACAAGCGAGTCTCAAATCGGAGGCGAGTGTTTCACCCTGAAGGCTCTTTGTGTTTACACCACAGCCTCGGGTGACACTGATTGCTGGCTCATTTGCTCTTTTTAACGTGTCACTGACAGTTCATACTCCGGGTTATTGGGACCAGCAGCGTGTTAATATCTGCTGCTGTAATGCAGGGCAGAAAGGCTGCAGGCTCCACTGGCTGCACACTTCATCCTTCACTTGCCTTCAAAGCAGAAAAATGACACAGCCTTGATTGCAGAAGGTGACCAGGATGATTGCCCCTGTAGTTCTAAATCAAACTTCAGCACACGATTACCTTTCAAAAGGATGTATGAGACATGTTGGGAATGTCTTGAGGAATAAATGATACGTCTCGGTAATGCTGCACCACCATTAGTAAGGATATAATAACTGGGGAGGTAGGGGGTAATATAGTTACAAGCCCATGTTCTTAATCAACGTTGATTACAATTTGAAGACTGATGACAACAGTGTATCCAGTGATGCTTTGCTAAATCCAATAAAGTGTTCTACTTTGTGTAATTCACAGGTTCAAGGGGACAGTCTGAGACTCTGGAGCCACAAAGTAAACAATAAATATGCTAAATATCAGGACAGACGTCCATATGCGGAGAATTTTGTCAGACAGGCCTATAGGGAAGCCTGCGCGGTGCTTGGCCCTCTTCCTGTTCTAAAACCTGGGCTGCAGAGCGTCTGTCAGGGCAGCTGTCCAAACTACAGGCCAATCAGGCGCCATGCCATCTTTCTGCAAATTCAGCCACAAGCTGTCAAGCTCAAGAAAGCGCTGGCACCCTTGTGGGCGGCACAAATGGCCGCCATTTAGTATGGAAACACAATCTTGGTATATTTTGATGGAGTGACGGGGGGAACAGCTCTATACAGTGCACGCCGTGCCGTTTTTCTCAGTGTAGCCTCTTACCGTAATGAAACTGGCATTCGAGATACTTATCTGAATAGCTGCATGGCTCTGTCTGTAGACATCACAAGCAACGCTGCTCTCAACCTTCCTTTTGTGCTTCCCTCCCTCTCATCCCGTCCATGTCACGCTGCTGAATGCTTGGCCTAAATAAATGCTGGGAGAATTTGTCATAAATTGTATGCCGTGCTCTCTGAAAATGTCTCTATTCTGGGATGTGCTGGAGAGGAAGAGCTGACCGTGTGCCACAGTCTCTGTACTGTTGAAACTGTCAGCTGCACTCTTTTTAACCACTTGAGTGCAGGTTCTTATGAACTCAACCTTGGCTAATCCGCACAGCAGGGCCTCTGATAGCTTCCTAGTGGAGATAATATTATTGGATACTGGGTGATAAATCTTGATCGTTAGCAATGTGTTTTGGAGAGATTTGGAGGAGATGGGGAGGAGGAGCGGGGTGTTAATCAATAAGGCGAGTGGCCTGATCACCCTTAGGGGGAAGTGCAATTGCCACAGAGTGTCACTTTTTAATTCAATCAGCCACACAGCTGCTGATTCCCCCCCGCGGGAGCCCCTGTGTTTCTGTTCTTTATCTCTGTATACAATGAGAATCTGTTTTATGAGGCACAACTCCCAATTCACACAAAGAGCTGGAGCCTCACAATATGACGCTGATACAGTATTGGTACCAACAGAGCTGGGTCCTAAACACAGCTGTTCACCCTCACTTCGACAGTCGACAAATTGAGATTTGCTGTTGCACAAAGATGTTTCCGTCAAGTGAGACGCTGCAACTTCAATTCATTCTCAGCATCTGATCCCAACTGAGCTCCTCTGGGATCAGGTGGGACGGGATGTTCGCGGCATCAATGAGCTGCCAACAACATAAAATAAAAATCGACAGCAACTGCGTCGTACAGTCGAGACTAAATGGACGGAGACCATCTCGCTCAGTTCACGTCTCAGAGATTTCACATGCAAAGGCTGCACACCCTGCTGTATGTATAATATGTCAGTCTGTCTGTCACACATTACACTGGATCATGTTTGACTCTGAATAACCAACTCAGACGTGCTGAACAGAAACAAAGAGGAGCAGGGACAGTAGATAAAAACCAAATAGATAGAGGAGGAAAACAGAAAGCAATCACACAAAGCCTCAACGTGTGTTTCTTCTGCTCAGTGAACAGCTCTCAACGCTTAATTTGTTTTTACTTAATTAAGTAGTGTGCACAAGAATGGTGAGGTGCCATTGTAAGGGACCGTAATGATCTGTCACCTGTACTGAGGGCACGGCATGAATCTGATTGACTGTGACACTTTTCTTGGTGGATAACCTTCAAGATAATGAGGGGGGATGTGCTCTGCAGCCTCTGCAGTACAGTGGGCGCTGCACAAAACAAAACATGTGGGCTCAGTTACCTGCATGATAAAAATGTCAAGGTAAGTGCATTGATGTTCAGGAGAACTGGATACTAGACTTGAAGATGGCTTATATGAAATTTGCTCACACAGAAGATCAGGGATGAAGGTTTTCCTGCTTCTGGTTTTTTCCATGTTATGCAGCACATGCTCATTAGTGGCTGACATCACAAAAATAAAACTTTTACAAATACAAAACATACATTGATTTAAAAAACAATCGAAAGAGTAAAAAAGCAACTGTGTTGTTGCAGTACCATAAGTGGCCACTGGGGCAGCAAAGCAAGAGGAGGAGCAAACAGTGCATATACAAACTGGATTTATTTATGTTAAAGATGTGTAGTAAGAGCAGGTCAATTGTAAGAAAAAGATTTTTACAGCATGTCCAGCAAACTAGCTTGATACATACACTGTGCTTTTCTGTGCCATTTTTTCCACAGAGAAGTAGACGACATTGACGTCACTGAAGTTCAGATGTTTCCATCCTGCAGCTAATGAAATGTAAATAATTTCTGTCGTACTGGAGTCTGAAGCTCTCGAGTGTTTTACAACACACTTGCGAGACTTTGTGTGACTGGACACTAACTTGTAAATGAAGAAAGACATCACCGGGTGGGACGCTTAGTTACCATTCACCTTTAGTTAGTGGTTTGTGTCAGTTAGCCTGAGAGTTTAAGCTAATGATTAAAAAAATGCTATTGTATTAATGTAGCATAGAGCTCACTTTATCTTAAACAATGAAGACTGAACTGGGAAAGTGCAGATGTCTTCGACAGTTGTTGTTCTGAATCCTGAAAACCTTGAAGATAGTGTAAACATACAAGACATACTGACATGATGTTACGAGGTATTAGGTAAAAGGTGCTGTAAAACGTATGAATACTGAAGGAATCGTTTGGTCTGGGAGCTCCTCTCCCAGCGACGTGACGCCATTTCCACCCCACAGATAACATTAGCTTTGTGTTTCTTTTTATGAGAAGTTGATGCTCCATCAGTTGTAGTTCACATTGCAGGAAGTAGTCCTCATGCTTCAAGCCTCTCCTGTTATACAACAGTCTGATCTTTTGCCCTCTGTAACAATGTTTCTTCAACCAACTTCTGTGCTTTGATGTTAGCTTAGTTAGCTGGATAGCTATAACCTGGCTCAACATAAGAAAGTTGTTTTTGTCTATCTTCAATTAAGGACATATTTTTAAAAAATACCATGGATTAAACTGGCTGTTGTTGTTTTTGTAAAGTGTAAACGATGTAGAAACATGGCGTTCTTTCACTAGCTATTTGAATGGATGTAACAAAGCACTAACCCCAGCTCTGTGTATAAAGAGAGAGGGACCCTGCTATTTTTCTTCTCTGCCACAATACTGTCTCTTCATGCTAAAGCTGTAGATACCGTCAGAAAGCTATTTTAAGCCATAGGTCAGGCTCAATCTTTCATCTCTTTGTGAAAAAAAAAATCTATCAGTGAAAAAGTCAACCAAAGCCACCTCCTGTGACATCTCAAACTGGGGCTGAACGGCTGCCGTATCTCTGCAGGATCGCAGGTGATCTGTCATAGCAGGCAGGTGTTTTGTATGCTGTTCAGGGTCCCACCAGACCAGCATCTGCTCCCTCCACATCCTTCCAGTCAGCTGCCTCGTGCACACACACACATACACACACACACACACTCTGTTCTAGTCAGCTGGTGAATCTCTTTGCACTTGATGCCCTCTCCAGCCCTGCTGTTTATCTACACTTTCCCCAGACACAATCCACCTCAATGTGGAGGCGACAGAGTCATACCTGAGTACAAGCGTTTCCTAAGTGGTGGAGTTTGGCCTGTCAGCGGGCCGGCTTTGCCGTAAAGCTACGTGAACGCTCAGGGAATCGGGGCCGGTAGCGGTTGGATGGGCACAGTAACAATTAGTTGCGGTGGAAGACAGCGAGTGGCGTCTCTGGCTGTGAATATGCATGCCGTGGTTCCCCACTCCTTGTCATTGGGACTTAATAAAAATGCACGACTCAACAAGGGGCACTGAGCAGAAAGATTAAACTGGGCTAAGCCACCAAACTGCCTGCATCTCTTGAATTTTACATCTCAGAGGCCTGGAGGCACAGTCTATCCCTCTGACATACTCCACTGGTCTTTCAGGCAGATGTGAATGCATGCACCGGTGTCTCTCAAGTGATACAGGAAGGCCCCTCCAATCTCCTGGCCAATGGACTGGAACAATGCCAGCGGAGCTCAGCGACACTGCATCTCCTCTCTGTATCTGGACAGGCCTCAGATAAGGACCACAACAACCAAAAGGATTCGTGACATGGATCAGCCCGGCGGCCATAGATCCACCAGGTTTACGCAGATACGGGGAAGGATGACTAAACCTGACTCCCGTGACCATGGAGATGGCAGCTTTTTGGTGATAATGCATGCTGGCAGCAAGGGGCAACATCAAAGACTTTCAACTTTACTTCAAATAGCAAGTATTAGATGAGGTGAAGGCAGTAAAATTAAAGTAAATCAATCATCACTGCCAGATTAGAATGTACTTCTGATTAAAGCATTTGACATATTACTTAGTCATGTTTAGCTTGGAGCTGCATCCCGAGGAAAGACTACTACTAAGTGGGCTAATGACAGAGGCACAAAGATTTCTCTGGACGTTTCTGGACAAAAAGATTTCTTTGGACACAGTGTTCACTAACTGATGCTGTTTAAAATTCAGATTTTTCTGTGTAAATAGGGCAAATCTATGGGGTCTTAATTAGTGATTGTGGGATGTTCTTCTGTTCTGCAGCTTTTTCTCATTCAGGCGAGGAACAGAAGTGTATTTTTTTTACATAAAAGTTGAGATAGTGAAGACTGCAACGACTATTTTTGTTAAATGGAAAACCTGTGGAAATGTAGTTAGGCTGTCAAAGGAAATTACATAAAATGAATTTTAATGGTTGGGTTTTACAAACAGAGAGAAATTCTTGGTAACAATGCAGTGCACAAATGTGTAAATAGTTCTTGAACAACTCTGACACAGCAAATGACTTCTGAGGGAACAGCCTCGGTAATTACTGGGTAATGAGTTGTCGTACATATCAGTGAATCAGAATCACAGTTGCTTCCCAGTGAACACCATACACTGTATGCAAATTATGAATCCAGGAGTTCAGCATTTGAACGTCACCATGTTGGTTTTTGGAGCCAGAAATGACCATATTTGGATATGAAGGGAGGAGTGAGGAGGCGGGTCTGAGCCTTGAACCTGAGGACACTGAGCCTCCACATCAACTGTAAATCACTGGAGACCAGAGCTGTCAATCAAGCTAACCACACCCTTAAATCATCCTCTTCCCTTTCAGGATTGAAAATGACCATTTTGGAGTTTTTTGGAGTCAGCATCTAGTGGCCATTGGTGGATTTGCATTTCCAAATTGGCTTCACGTTGAGACCCGGTGGCTACTTCCAACAGTTTTTGGTGAATACTTTTTTGCACCGTTACTTTTTTCCAATAATCATAAATTGAAACATGTTTTCTGTGTCTTGTTACTGCAAAACATTTAAGATAGAATTTAAATCTTTCTTGTGTTTAAAAAAGCTAAAAAGGATTGTCGTAGTTAATTTCAGCATGGCAATTTTCTCTCTAACCTCTTGAGACCCTGCGTCCCCATATGTGGACATTACATTTTAGATTTTCTACACTGTTTACTTCATGTTTCTTAACAAAAAGCAGTTGTCCTCATTTGTGGACACTATATCTAATCCTATTGTCTGTTCTTCCTTCTAGTGGTAGCAAAAGCACAATACATCAATTCATGCATTATCACTACTACTATTACTACTCTCTGTTCAAAGACGATGCTTAGTTTTTAGACTTATCGGGACCTAATAATCCCAAAAAACTAGGAGAAATTAAAAATGCATGGCAAACAAAAGCTGGGGTCTCAGGAGGTTGATGTGGTCATTGTGTCTCCATTGTAGAGATTTGGGGAAACAAGAAGACAATGTGACAAAACAATGTGGACGTTTTGTACATTGAGGCAACTCAAAAATCTTTTACTCTTGCCTTTTTTAGCTCTCCAGAAAACATTAATTATATGATTATTATAAGTTCTGGTGTATCCAACTTGTGTCAGACAAAAGATGAGATATTTCTTTATTCATCCCATGCCGGGAAAAGTCTTTAATCCGTAGTCAGATGCGTTCTCCATTGCGCCACTGGCCCAAAACATGAATAAAAACAACTGGTTTTATCTTCAGGTATAATTATTTTTACAGCTGTCATCACCTCAGTGTGAATAAAAGCAGCCAAAATCTGAATATTATCATTAATATGGCCACAGATCTCATCACATTTGAATTCTAATGCAGTTAAACCCCAACTGAAGTACATGACATCTTTCCAGCTAAGCTCCGCCCACTTCAAGCTTGTGTGAGGAGAACAACACAAAGAAATCAGCCCAGTCAGAACCCATCACTCACAGCAGACAATGTGTTTCTAGAGCTGTTAATATTTTCCGAGTTGAAACAATGTAACAATGTCTGTGTGGAAGAAGCCAGTGTTCACAAAAGGATTATTTAGATGGTTGTGATTCACTGGACTCCATTGTATGCAGTAGTAGTGGTCTGTCTGTCTGTGTGCGGCCTGCCATCTGCTTCTCTTTCACATTCACAGTGCATCTTCTTTGCAGTCAGGGAAGGAGGGATACATCATTCCTCTCCATCCATATGTATTCATCACAGGGAAAAAGCCTTCACTTGATATTCAAAAATCAGCCATGTTAGCCTGTCAGCGTACAACGTCTGATTTCCAGGCTCTTTGTAACACTCTGATTCTCTCCCACTTTCTCCTCTGGTCCTCTCCAGCTCCTTCCTTTTAACTTTGTCCGGGAGAAAAGATTCATTATTTGAATACATCCGCTCTGTCGCTAATTTGTAGGAGAGTGAAACGGAGACTGATGCCCTCTCCGACCCGAATCCGCCGTGTCTAATTATGCCGTCTACCTTTTTTTAGGTCATACCTGGTGTCACAGCGCCACACTCCAGCAATGTTAAGTGGCGCTTTTTAATGGGTTTTCTGCCACAGGTTCAAGTTAAAAAATAAGGACTGCTCCGTATTAGGGATCAAAATTACCTGCAAGAGGGGGCAGAATCATTTACTATCTCGAGGAGGAGAGAGGTGAGATGAAAAATTGAAATGAAGCAATTTCAGTCTCACTGATGTTCTATTAATAATGACTTTATGATTTTTTTTTCATGTTGCTGGTTAGGTAAACACCTGCAGGTAGTTCATATGTATGCAAAACACCTGTTAAGGCTGCATACATTACATTTTTACTTCTATTTGCAACATTTTTATACATGGCATTTAAAGATGAGAGAAGAATATGATGTTTTTTACTGGTTGTGTTTAGTCAGGATTTAGGGAGAGATCTTTAAATGACACAGCATGTCAGTCTTTGTTGCTGCTGACCTAATCGTTGGTCAGTCTCATACTCGTGACATTTTAAAGCTAAAAAGAAGACGCTGTCCTCAAAAGACACCCAGCAAGTCAGGAAGAAGAGCTTTAATCTGCCTGATTTAGCTGCATCGTGCCAGGAAAATAAAAAAGTTTCTTTCACTTTAATGCAGTAACAGCACAGCCTGCACCTAGTGTTAGTCAGAGTAAATATATGTAAAACGTTATCACAAAGATGTTGTTAAAATCTTAGGTGCTTGATACTGAACGTGCCCTGTGACTGTTGCACTAAGTGTAAAACAGTAAATATTGTGCGTTAATGTAGTGGTTTATTCACCTCAGGTCTCCAAAGCACTTTGCAAGTTATTGTTTGTCTCTCATTCACACACACGCCCCAATGGATACACAGCTGCCATGTGAGGCACCTGCCACCATCGGGAGCAGCTTACGGTTCAGTGTCTTGCTCAAGGACACTTCAGTATGTAGACAGGGATCAAACCCTAATTCTTACCATTTGTAGACAACCCACTCGACCACCTGAGCCACAGCCGAACAGAAACACGTGTGATGTTACTGATGCATTTGTGTGTAAACATGATAATAATGCAGCTGCTGTATGTGTGGAGCTACTTTTACCTTTTGAGTCTGGTGCAGTGGTGCAGTGGTCAGCACCATCTCCTCACAGCAGGAAGGTTGTGGGTTTGAATCTCGGCTCAGGCCTTTCTGTGCATGGAGGGTTTCACCCACAGTCCAAATACCTGCTTGTTAGGTGAACGGATGAGTCTAAATTGACCATAGGTGTGTGTGTGGATGGTTGTCTGTCTTTGTGTGTTAGCCCTGTGATAGGCTGGTAGGGGGTGGAGCCCGCCCCCCGCCAGCTGGGATAGGCTCCAGCAGACCCCCGGGACCCAATTTGGATCAGCGAGCACAGAAGATGAATGAATGAATAAATCTGTTAGTTCTATTCTCAGTAGATGCCACAACCGCCCAGTGCTCTGTTTTAGATTTTGTTCAACCAACAGGACAAAGTATCATTAAAATGAAAAGCAACAAATCCTCACGTTTCAGAAGCAGAAAACAACAAATGTTAGGAAGACGAACAAAGACGGAAACAGTCCTGCAATCCAATTACACATTATGTTTCTACTGCTTTTATTAAATGAATTGCACATTATATTCAGTTGTTGTTCTGGAAGATCACAGCACTGTTGCCTCTTTCAGTCACTGTGGGGGAGTAGTTTGTAGCAGCTTTTCTTTGTCATCTTTTAATCTGGTGCGGCTGCCGCTAACGAGTATTTTAGTAATCAAATAATCTATTGATTATTCCATCGATTAATGGAATAATTGGATAACTAATGCTTGTTAAGGTGCAGTCATAAATAGCGCTGTCAAACAATAAAAATTTGCATGAGGGTGGTTTATCGCAAGCTGAACGACGGGTTAGCTTAAGTGCTAGCAGAATCCCCGACTAACGTATGCTTCTCGTTAATGTGGTATTTTAAACAGGAAGTGCTTCGGTGAAGACTCCTTCCTGCAGAGTGTGTGTAATACTTTGTGTCAGTCGACTGTCCGTCTTGGTTTTTGTGTACTCACATTTCCCATGGAGAGGACCAACGTGCTATTTAGCCTTCTGGAAAAAAACGTAAAAATCAAAAAGCCGTGCTGTTTTGCATCTTCCCTCTTTATTGGTTGGTTCTGCCGCCTGTCGCTGTCGTGCGTCCGCTCCTTCTTCTTCCTGTTTGTTTCTGTGAATAACATCAATAGTAGGAGCGATACTGCCCCCACCAGTTCCTGTAGGAAACTGCAAGTACAGATGACTTTTTCCTGGCTGGTATTTGATTTTACCAATGACAAAAACAATAATACGACGCATCGACTCTTGAATTTCTG
>OOFC01037565.1:0-10463 GCA_900323345.1 Pseudochromis fuscus
GCACTTGTATGCACACGATCAGCTCCTCCATTTAAACATTATCACAACGAGGGTGCGCTTCGCTGTCATATGGGATCAGGAAGCACATCGTAATTCCCCAAAACTGAATAAATACCGCACGTAGCGATGCAACACTGCTTTGTTAACTCAATCATGTTGTAACTAGAAGATCCGCTGAAAAAAATAATTTTTTCATGGACTGATAGTAACAGGGTAACAGTAGTTTGTTAACAGCAGCTAGCTTGCTAGCGGCCGGTTGTTGAGAACCGGCTCCCTATGCAGGGACGTACTGACGTTTTACGTGACGCGGCCCCAACCTGGCCCCCTCCAGATGGAAAATCAAACCGGTTCATAGGAGGACTGGCTTCTGAACCCATTGAGCCCTGGCTCGAGCCCTAGCCCGGAACTGGCCCTGGAACCTGTTTGGTGGAAAAGGGGTACGTGTGATACTGCTGGCTGTACAACAAATTGCCCCTCGGGAATAATAAAGTTTACCTTGACCTTCCTGTCTGTAGTATTTCTGGAGAATGTAATGTAATGTTTCATGTGGAGCCACGTAGCTTGTGACAGCAGGTGTCCAAGGTGTTGCCTGTTGCCTTTTAGTGCCCAGTAGAGGGCAGCAAACACTGTACAGTGATAGAAACTAATGTCATTTAACATTTTTGTCCTGCTCGGACATTTTGTGTCAATAATTGCTCATCTGCAGAAGTTGGCTTTTAGAAAGGCAATGGTAGCAAGCTAGCCACAACAGGGTTCTCTCCTGCTCCTTACCTCCTTAGCTCCGTGGACATGATGAGCTAGCATCACTGCTTTACTCATGCTACAAGCAAGACACCATCACAGGGCTTGGAGACCACAACAAATAAAATCTGACTGGAAAACTTCCATGTTTTTTATTACTGAAGCAAACGTTAAAAAAAAATCTTAATTTTTACACTCCTCAGCATCATTTCAGCAGTTTCCCATCTTCTGAGAACTACCCTGTTCTTTCTGGTGAAGTGAGAACATCAGTGCCCCTAAGACACACTGGAAATATCCAGGGGTTCAGAAACAGATCCAGTGGGTTTTTGCTATAGACTGTAAAAATATAGCTACTGGGACATTAGCCATTTTTTCTTATGCAGCCACAAAAAAGGTGATGATACAAATTCATCTCCTCAAATTCTTTTGCATTACTCACAGACTGCATATAAAGGTTGGACGCAACCACATTGACGTCACCCGTTGGTTTGAGGACTTCTATTGTGAAGCCTAGTATTTCACTTTTGGTCATCACTCTCTTGGGGTTTTAGATTTTTGAAGTGACAGTGATATTTGCATGTAGTGATATTTGACTGCAGCTAGCCTCCTGTGATGGCACCAACCTGGCACTCAAACTGACCACACCTTAATTATGCAAAACTTCAACCCTTAATACAATTTAAACTTGTGAATTAACTAAAATTCACCCAGATTTTTTGTACCAGGCTAAAAACGTGTGTATATCTGCTGTAAAGTTTGAAATTTTAACAAGGGGGTCTCTGAGGATTGACTGCCAGCCTCATGGTCATTTTAGAAAGTCCTTGTTTTAGTGGTTTTTGTATCTCTGCATTAGTTTCCCCAGTGGTTGCCCCCTCCCTTTCAATCATCTCTGACAGCAACTTTTTATCAGAGAATTATATTGATAAACCTGAATATAGTGTCTCACTTCAGAAAATGCTGGCACTTTCTCTTTATTAAAACAATAATAATGATAATGATAATAATAAAACAAAAATCTCACTCTTATTGTCCAACTTCTCCCCTGATTTGGCACAATCCAAAATTTTCTGGTTACTGATTCGAATCAAAACTAAACCCTAATACTTGAGCCTCTCAGCTTTTCATGGCTGGATTCTTGTTCACACATGTCAGCTCCTAAAGCATCCTTAATAAAAACGAGTGAAGCGAGAACTCTTGGAGTCACTTGGGCTGCACTTGGCTGGATGTGGACATGGATTGGAACATTGTGTGGGCCGTGACTAAGGCTTTTTAACAAGAGTACAGATGCAGATAAAGAAAGGCCTGCGGTGATCCTATCCAGGTTTTTGCACCACATCTTGTTGTTGCATCCAAGGGCCAAGCTTTTATTGAGCAAAGCTACTCATGCTTCCTCCTTTGCACCTGAAGAAACACTTTTTTGAGGGGAGATGCAGGATGCCTGACTGGAAATCCTCCCACCAACAGGCAATAAATGGAGACAAAAATAACAAGGCCACAAGCTGTTTCAATGTGATTAAAGCAACAATGTCAAGAAAAACTCCAGAGAATTCTTAGCCTGTAGATGTTTACCTCATGTCAGCCTTGAGCTTTCAATATCCTTGAGGTTTTTATTTGCCCCACTTGTCATTTTACCATCTTGTCTGTGTTTTTGAAGCCTTTTAATTTTTTCCTCAGGGGAGAAACATTTACATTACAGCTTATGGAAGGTGTACCAGCTGTATCAGAAACATCTGAATCCCTGTCGTCAGCGTCATTGATACCACTTCTTTTTCTTCTTCTTCTGTGTTTAAAGTTTGTGCAAACAACAGCGCCTCGACCAATGAGATGAGGCAGATTCCGCACGATCAACTCGTGTATGTGTGTGTGTGTGTGTGTGTGTGTGTGTGCGTGCTGCAGCCTGCAGCTCATTGGTCACATCAGGGCAGGGCTGGCTAAAAGATTACCGTAAATGTTCATATAAAACGCCCTGTCATTAATTGATTCTACTGTCATTTTAGCGACTATTTTTGATTCTCACGGAAATACAGGACAAAGTGCATCCCTTTTCAGGTCAATATGGGAAGCCTAACTTTGTTTTTAAATACGTGACGATTCCGTTTTTTAAGGGACAGTTGGCAACACTATATGTCACTAACCACGTGCTTAAATCCAAGCAGGACCAGTGGCGAGGAGAGGATAAAGACCTGCGGCAGTTATTGGAAAACCAGACAAATTTTTCTGGGTTGGGATGAACATTTAAGTAGAATCTGGGGAGCTCGAGATCTCTTTGAATCTGCTGTCCCCTTTCCTGCAGTTTTCCTCTTCTTTATCCCATTTACTTCCTCCCCTGGTCGCCATCTTTCTACCACCTCACACCTTCTCACATTGGCTTGTTTCCCTCTACCTCTGGGACAACTTTGTTACTAACTGGATGTAGCTCATAATTTTCCGATCCAAAGAACAATAGCTCCAGACAGCAGCGGTCTCAGCTTACATCCGGCCACTGTGACATTTTCTCTTTGAACAGACCCCCCTGTCTGAAACAGCTAAATGCCAGGAGGACACCACAGGGCACAATTAGACCACTTTACTCCAGAGAGAGAGAAAGTGGGGGGGGGGGACAGCTACAATCCAACTTTGCTCACTACCCACACTGTCATCTATTATACTTTACTAATTGGTTTAATGGTGTTTGAGGGGGCTGGCATGGTCCTGTAAGCTGGTGGCTGCTCACTAGCTCTCTGTCTGTCGTCCCTGTGTCTCCATTAAGAGGCTCAAATTGGAGCAGAATCATTACTAATGCAATCAGTTGACAAGCACTTAATTGTGAAACCTGCTCATTAAGACATAGTTAATTGTTGTCCTTTTCTCTTAATTGCTTATCAAGCAATGATTACTCAAACACACACACACACACACACACACACACACACACACACACACACACACGCATGCATGCACAGCAACATGTCTTTCCACAAATGTGATGGCCGTCATGCTCCACCTATTATCAGCCCTTACAGGCCTGCCTCCACTATATTAACATTCAGAAGAAATGATTGCATTTCTAGAAAATATCATGTTAGGTTTGTTAAGTTTCAGGAAAAATGACAATGACCACATATGTAATCAGTGAGTCCCATGATCAGATTAACCTCCTGAGGAGACCTAGGGACGGAGACAATGTTGTTGGGAGTTTCATTATTTCCCCCGACACCCACAAATCAATCAACAGTAGCGAAAGTTGATTCAATAATTACTACTATGAAAGGAAATTAATTTGCTTGAAATTGGTCATTTTTAAGCAACAATGCAAAGGATTCACTAATGTTGTCTTCACGAACTGAAGATTTAGTTTTTATAGAAATTGTTCTTTGTTAATCAGATGATTTGACTATGTTAATGTCATCCAGGTATTAAAACTAGATGCTTGTGGATGTAGGACATTCACACCACTGACACTCAGTGTTGCAAATTTCTGAAATATTGGCAATTATTGTATCAAATAGATTGATAATCCAGCCCTCGTGAGGCAATTTTTAAACTGTCAGTGGTAAGCACACTCACTCGGGCCTCGTCCACAGGTAACAGGGTATCTCACAAAACGAAGATATTTTTCTACGATTTGGCCTGTCATCCACACGAAAATGTAGATTTATGTCATTAAAAACAATTCTTTTAAAAACCTTTGACCAAAGTGAAGATTTGCAAATACTCCATTTATGCATCTGCATGTGGACATCAATGACTGGCATTTTGCATTTCGAAACGTCTCTGCCTGCAGCAAAATATGTTCGTACGTCACATATGCGACCTGTGTTTATATTCAGAAAAAGTATGGATGCCCAAGGGTTTTGGTGCTGTTTTTTGTTTCAGGCGCTTTTTTCTTGCATGTTTTTACAAGCCCAGATGCTGCTCCACATTCAAGAACACAGGTGAAGGATGCCTATGATTTTACAAAACTACGTCTAAGAGCAATTCTGCCTCCTTATTTGTCCACACGATCTAACCTGGCTCCATGTTTCATGTTTTGTGGAAGTGACATTGAGAGACAGAAGCTTACTCTGATTGGATAGGATTTGGGGAACTACTGCCATCTAAAGGTCTGGAATGCTTATGAATGTGCTCAGAATGGACTTATGCGGTTAGGTGTGGATGATTTTTTTTCTAAAAATGAGGTGGTGTGTATTTAAATTTTTTTCTAGACGGGGGGCCGGATATTCGGTTTTACAAAAACCCTGCTATGTGTGGACAAGGCCTCAGTCACATCTGCAAATCAGGCAATTACTGTGTGTGGCAGCAGCGCAGTGCATAAAATGCTGCAGCTACAGGTCAAGAGCTTCACTTCATGTTCACATCAAGCCAGAGCAGGGAGAAAATTTGATCTCGATGACACTCACTGTGACATGTATTTCTGAAAGTGCTGATGTGGGATTTTAAGAAGCTACTTATTTAAAAACAAAAAAATGATCTTGTGAGCAGCAAGGTCTGCAGAAAGAAACACCTTGGGCTTCTTAAAACCAGTCAGTCATGGTTACAGTGTTAGTCTACCTGAGCATTGTTGTGTCCAGATGTGTCCATCATCTGTGTCCATTTATTGCCAGAGTTTATTGGTCACTCCCAGCAAGACAACAAACTGTATCAAAAAGCAAACCTCATCTCGAGCTGGTTTCATGCAGCATTGAGTTCAGTGGACTTCAGTGGTCTCCCCAGAACCCAGATCTGAATCCTGTAGAACACCTTTGGGAGGCTGGCAGCTGACATGATGTGATGCAATCTTGTCTTGTCTTATCTTGCACAATCTGAAAGGAAGATTTCTGACATATTGTGAATGACACCAAGTACTGAGGTGGTTTTGAAAGCAGAGGAAGGTCCGACCCAGTAGTAACTTCCATTCATCCACCTTCTATCCCCGCTTATCCAACTGTGTCACGGGTCTGGGTCTGGACAGATCACCAGTCCAGAAATAAATGGAAATCTGTGAGTGAAAGGACGTAAATCTTAAATCCTCTTTTGAAAGTTGTCGGTGGAACTGTTAAACATAAACATAAACATGTGGGGAGTTACATCCTCTGCTCTCAGACTCAGAGCTGCAAACCAAAGCACTAGGTAGATCAAATTGATTCATCTTGACCTGTGGTCAGTCTGCCTGTAGCCACACAGCCTGTAAACTGAGCTCATTTATATTTGAATAAAGAAATGCCTGGAGATGCAGCTTTGCATGTGCACAATGTATTTTATGGGATGTCCTGATTGGTTTAGTTAGTATCCTGTGGACAAGTCAGATAAGGGAAACAAAGGAAGGAGAGGGTAAAGACTTATTCACAGGACTTCAGAAAGTAAATGGCACCTGCTGGGAAGTCATGGGTTCAGACTTTGAGTCCAGTTGCATCTGGGTAAGAAATGGTTGTACATGTGTGTTTAAATGAAGCTATATTTGTTTTCAGTTGTTTTGGAGCATTCACTGTTACTGCAATTAAGTGGTAAAGTAAACAAATCTCAAATTAGGTGGCTTCCTAAACAGGTGTAGCTGGCAAGCTAACATGATGTTAGCTATTCAAGGATGTGCTAGCACTTCCCAGCCAGTGGAGCTGGTGGGATCATTTTCAAGCTAGGTTGCTGAGTTGGTGAAAAGCAGTTTATAGACCCGATTCACATGACGTCATACATACATTAAAGGCTTCACCAAACGTAAACATCGCTATGTTGGACGTAAAACAGAGCGCTGGCTTATACGGCTGTCGAACATTGTCACTGTTTTAATGCAATAGAAAGCCACACTGACAATCGGTTGTGCAGCATTTGGTTGTACAAACAGCCAAGCAATGAATCCTGAGCTGTCGTTTTACAGATTCCAGAAGGATCCAGAACAAAGAGGCAAATATGCTGCCACTGGTAAACGTACAGAGTCAGAAATTAGTTCCATAATAGTGGGCGAAGATGAATTTTGAAATCTAGTTGTAAACTAACACCAAAATAGTTATTTACGACCGTAGCTTACCAGCAGCTGGGCTGTAATAAACATCTATGACATATGTAGCCACTTAAGTTAGTGCCTTTCCTTAACGAAAGAAAAGGATGTACAGGGTGACCACAAAAACACTCCTTGATTTCAAATAGTTGAATATTACTACAATATTGATGGCTACAGTTGCATAAACTAATAAATTTGAATGTGGTATTATCACAGACATAATGTGATAATTAAGCTCGGTCTAGATGTTTTCCAGCATAATCATGTAGAGCTTCATTGATGCGTTCTTGCAGATCATCCAGAGCTGTGGGTGGTGGAGGGACGTAAACTTTGTCCTTAATATGTCCCCAAATGAAAAAGTCAAACAGTTAGTTCTATAACTTATAACTATTCGAAATCAAGGATTGTTTTTTTGGGCAAGCAGGCTCTGTTAGCAGTGCACATAGGGAAATAACCATAGACTGTATGCAGTCGATGCGATGTAATTTGCTGTGTCATTTCCACAGCCTGAGGGCATGTACCTAGCGAGCTAAAGAATACTTTTTTTCTGCTGGAGCCTATCCCAGCTGTCATCAAGCAGGAGGCGGAGTACACCCTGGGCAGGTATAGCCGCAAAGTGGCAATGCTATTACGTCCAACATGGCTGACCGAGCCGTTTCAGAATAGGGTCTATAAAGTAAACCTCCTCTATTCTGTGGAGTAGGTTGTACTCTTGCACAAGAGGAATGTATTAAACTTCACCATGCAATAAAGCTCATATGAAAGCATCTTCCTTCATGGAGTTCCACATTCTGGTTAAAGGTTCAAATTCTCAATTCTCTCCGTGTTCATGAAAGCTGTTGCTGGGCCTCTAGAGTGGATGTGCTCCAATAATGAAAAATACAAAGGCAGTTTTTCTGTTTGTTGTTAATAAGGTAATAGAAATTAGTGCCCCACCAGCGGTGCTTGTTTTAGTCTCAAAAACTTAATGAACAATTAAATATTTTAAATGAGCAAGTAAAGTAGCTTTAATGTTTAATTAATTTAGTTACACTTCATGATATGTACTGCTAAATCCCTCTATTGTGCGCTTTACTATTTTGGGGCATCCCTGCTATGGCTTACACTTTAAATAAAAATGAGAGATTTATGATCCTGCTGACATCTAACAAGAGTAAAACCTCACAGAACCTCACTTTAAACCTCAGCCTGGGTCTGCTCTCATTGGACACAAGACCTGTTGATCAAAGTAGCCACACCCCTAACTCTTCCCCCTCTCTCAGTCTAATATTTCCTTAATGATGGAATGATTTTTACATGGACGACCTGTCATGCAGACTAAATCCGCCCCTAATTCCTCCCGCCAGATCACTGAGAAAAAGTGCTGACTTTAGCTAATGACATCAGAATTGTGAATTTGTATTTAACGTGTGTATGTGTATTGAATTTAACTCCTACTCTCGGATTGATTATCTACTTATATCACAATCTTTGGTGGAGAAGGTGATTGATAGTAAAATACATAATATGATCCTTTCCGACCATAGTCCCTTATCTGTCCTCTTCTGTCTCTCTGTAAACAATTATAAAAGTAAGCAATGGAAATTTAACAATTTATTACTGAAAGACAACGATTTTGTTTCTTTGATAAATGGAAAAATAGAAGAGTTTTTCACTATTAATATTGATTCAGTGTCTTCAATCCAAACAGTTTGGGAATCATTTAAAGCAACCTGTAGAGGGTGGATAATTAGCTATGCCACAGCTAAAAAGAAAAGAAGGGAGGCTAAGAAAAATGGTTTAATGTCAGAGCTGAGGATTCTAGAATTACTGCATATGCAGTCTCCTGATGATGCGAGACTAAAAAATGCTGTGATAAATTGCAAGACAGAGTTACAATCAATCATTCATGAAGAAACAGCATTTGCATTGTTTAAACTGCGCCGCAAATACTTTGAAAGTGGCGACAAAGCTGGCAAAATGTTAGCCTTAAGGTTAAAACAACAACAGAATCGCCAATCAATATCATCCATATGTGACAGCATGGGTGCAGTCATTTTTGATCAAATACAAATTAATACAGCTTTCAGAGACTTTTATTCTGATCTTTATCAGACAGAGGGGTTGATAAACGGAAAGGAGGTAGAATTGTTCTTCAAGGACATCCCCTTACCAACCTTAAAAGAAGAAGACAGAAAGCTTAGAGACACCTGTTAGTGAGTCTGAAATATGTGCGGCTTTGAAAGCCTTCCCAACAGGGAAAGCACCAGGTAATGATGGCTTTTCTATTGAATTCTATAAATGTTTCCAACAAAAACTAACCCCATTTTTGACTTTATTATTTGACGATATATTAGCTAACCAATCCATGCCACTGAGTATGCGCCAAGCTACCATTTCTTTGCTACCCAAGCCTGGCAAGGATCATTCAAATATGTCAAACTTCCACCCTATAAGCATGTTAAATAATGACTATAAGCTTTTCGCTAAAATTCTTGCTCTGCGCCTACAGACTGTCATCTCCTCATTGATCCATTTAGATCAAGTTGGTTTTATTAAAGGTAGACTTGTTTCCAACAATATGAGGAGACTTTTTCATGTCATGGAAAAAGCAGGCACTCTTCAGCATCCAGCTATAGCCTTATCACTGGATGCTGAAAAGGCCTTTGACAGAGTAGAATGGCAATATTTGTTTAACGTTCTTTCTAAATTTGGTTTTGGACCAGTCATTCTTGGCTGGGTAAAGGCCCTTTATAATAAACCTCTTGCATCAGTCAAGACTAATGGCTTAATATCTGAACCTTTCCAACTCCAAAGATCCACTCGGCAGGGTTGTCCAGCTTCACCTTCTCTCTTTATTTTGGCTTAAACTTTAATGGGTCATCTTTACCATCATGCCCTTTATGGAATAATCCTTTATTAACAGCTGGAGGTAAAACGCTGAAAAATAAAAGATGGCAACTTCGAGGGATAAACCAACTAAGACAGATAATGGTGGAGGGTAGGATGTTACCTTTTAAGGAGCTAAAAAATAATTTTGAGTTAAGAGATGGTGACTTTTTTGCATACTTACAATTAAAATCAATTGTGGAGCAACTTGCCTCCAAATGCACCTCCACTGGTCTTAAAGGCGACTTGGATGACAAACTCAGAGAGATTACTTTAGGGAAAAGAACAGTCTCTAATCTATACAATTTGCTTTCCACTGCTTCCTTGGACAATTTAACCTCCATAAAAAATCAATGGGAGAGAGACTTGGGCATATCTCTGACCACTGTACAGTGGGAGTCTGTTCTTAAAAATACAACAGCCCTATCCAAATGCGTAAGGTATAAAATTATTCAGATGAAAATTCTTCACAGGACTTATGTCACACCAATCACACTAAACAAAATTGACAAATGTATCTCACATCTGTGCTGGCATGGCTGCGGTGAGGCAGGAACACTGATCCACTTGTTGTGGCACTGCCCTTCTGTGAGGGGTTTTTGGAACGAGGTGACTGCCAGATTAAATTATATTTTGAAAGTAAAAATCTCACCCTGTCCCTTAGTCTGCCTTCTTGGTACCAGAGTAGGAAACATACAGTCAACGCTAAAACAACAAATTATTACACTAGCTTTTTTGTCTGTAAAGCGACTAATTATGTTGAATTGGAAAATACGTAAGCCAAACTGTTTTAACATGGACAATTGGTTAAAAGAATTTATGGATTTATTATCAATGGAACGTGCAGCTGCAGCCCTCTCTGAGTTTGATTGTGGAGATGAAGGCCCTTGGAATTATACAC
>OOFC01037571.1:0-12280 GCA_900323345.1 Pseudochromis fuscus
CCATCACAGTACTTCTGCAGCGTCTCCAGCTCCTTCCTGGTTTCTTTTTCCCTCTTGATAGACATTTCTCTCAGGGACTTTTGTCTGGTCAACTCCAATTTTGTTTTCTCCAAGTCCCGGCGAAGTTCAGCCGATCGCTCCTTTTCGGACAAATATTTGGCTTTCTCCTCGGACAGCTGCTCTTTGAGTCTTCTGATTTCGCGAAGGAACGTTATGTTATTCCTCAGGTCATCCTGATTCCCTCCTCTCCTCTCCGGGAAATTCCTCCGGCGTTGATAATTGGAGTTGTAACTGGCCATTTGTGTTGTTTTTGAACGAGTTACAACAACAAAAAAACAATCGTGAACAAATTGCAATTCGTCTGCGAACAGATTGAACAGTTGAGGGGTGCTTCCTTCTCACAGTGGCGAGTGGCCTGAATGTTTGAAGTGGAATGAAAACCTGCACAGCAGAAGTTCTATAAACTGTCTGGTGATGATGTCACGGTTGTCATGGAAACTATTTTCCTTTCATGTGTGGCTTGTCACTAAACTAGAGTTAAGTTGCCATGGAGATTTTCTATATACAGAGTGAGCACTAAACTAGAGTTAAGTTGCCATGGAGATTTTCTATATACAGAGTGAGCACTATACTAGAGTTAAGTTGCCATGGAGATTTTCTATATGCAGCCGTTCTGTCTCTTCAATCCCAAACAATTAGTCAGTTTGCTTTGTTTCTCTATAAAACATTGTTGTTCAGTGATTAAAAACTAAACAATAAGATGGACAAAGGGACAAATGAACAACTATATTTCCTCAAGTGGCGATGGCCTTTGTCTGTATTTATCTTTAACGTCCACTGCAGAAGGTCACAGGCCGTTATTTGAAGCAGGCATGTATTAGAGGTAAACCTTATTTCATATTTTTTCTGTTTGACCAGTTTGTCATATTTCAGTATAAAACCTGGTTTTGAGGGATTTACAGTGATCAGTACAAACACAACCTCAACATTTCATGTTCAACTGTTTCAGATTAAGAGTAATTTAGTATTTCACTGGACAGAAAACCTTTCATTTTCATTGGAGCTTTTATTGTGAAACATTTACATGGCACATTGTATGTTTAATTTATTCACCCTGGGTTTTTTTTTTTTTTTTTTTTTTTTTTTTTAGCCATCCTGTATTTGGGGTTCAGCCTTTTTTTGGTTTATTTTGACCCCAGCCATTATTTCAGACCCCATTTTAATTGGCCACTGGTTTTATCTGAGGAAATACAAAAACTTTATCTTCTGCTTTGATGTAAAGTTTTATTTAGTGACCTGCGTGTATCTGTGGGATTATTCACTGGAGCCAAGCGACGAAATATGTTAAATCTAGCTGGTGACAATTTTAGAATGATTAGAAGATATAAAATTTAGAAGTGCATTATGAAGACATAACAAAAATTTCACTTGTGTTTTACAGTGTTTAGTGACTAAAAGTACAGTAAAAATAAAAAAAAACAAAAATTAAATGGTTTTGATCAGTTTTATGCTTGTCACATGAGAACTAGAAATGTGTTTCTAGGACTTCAGAAGTGACAGTCTGTTTTACAGTAGGTGTTTATGTATCCCGACACTGACTTTAACACGTTTTCATACTGTATCGTGTATGTAGACACAGGTGGACGACCAGCCAGCAACCACTGGTTATTTTTGCTTTTTGCCTGGTGAAATCTTCATACAGCTCCTCTGTCTTTCTCTGCTCTTTTTCTTCCTTACTTTCATCTGGTGGCTCCATGGAATTGATTTCTAGCCGCCTGTCTGCTGCCTTTGTGAGCAACGCACAAGCTGGGGAGAGGGAAAAAGAGAGAGATGGAAGGCCCTATTTTTCCTTCAAGGAGGGTTTCACACTCCTCCCTCGAAGGAGGCTTTTCCTGCTCGCCCCTTTCGGTTTTTGGACAAGAACAGAGAGAATATGTGGGCACAAATGCATCAGGTTCGGTCTGACTGGGTTAGCTGGAGGATGCTGAGGAGACGGGTAGCCTTCAACCCACAGAATCAATTCACCGGCAGAAAACTTCTTCACCGCACTAAATGATAACACACCTTGAGAGGCTTGGCCCCTGACATCGGCGAAAAATAGCTGCGTGAAAGAACTGTCGAGGGAGATATAAACATATTTTTGTCAGCCAGCCCAAAGTTGGCTCTATCATCTTGTGTAGGCATGGTCTACCTTTGGGGGCACCGCTGTTTTTCCTCTGTGCTTTTGTCTTCAATAGACAAAATAGTTCTGCTGTAATCTTTTTTCCTAGCTTTAGCAAGTTTTGCTATTGTCCTCACTCTCTATGTGTTTGAGATGTTCTTCTATCCTTCTGATGATGTGAGGCCTCAACTCCTTTGATCTTGATCTCCTATATATACCATGCGTCTACCTTTTATACAGCATCTCACTAAACTTAGTTTTTTCATGGATCGGCTCGATACATGAACATAGCTGGTTGAATTAAAACTTCTGTCCCCATGTTATTCTGTGGTATGTCATAAAGGTGAACAGAGCCACACAAATGGTCTCAACCCCTTTTTTGATCAATAATAATTTGAAAATGCAAGTGAAGCTCTGGTCATAACCATTGAGGCCAACATGTTTTCAATCACACAGATGACAAAGACAAGGGGGAGCTGTCAGGTGAGAGAAAGCAAAGTGAGAGTGCACCTGAGAGTTTGTATTTGCATCTGTATCAGTGAGAGAAAGAAGAGATGAACCTGTGTTGAGCTGTGACAGAGAGGATGTGTAGTAGTGGGAAGGTAGTAGTGACATGTTGTGGAGCTCAGGATTCACTATTTCAGTTTAGTGTGTTCACAATCTGAGTCCAGATCCAAATAATTGATATTGGTGAAAAGTTTTGCTTTTTATGTAATGCTGTTTTTGTTGGTGGTCTTTGACTTGCATGTTCTGAGATTATGATGAATGGCTTGAAGACAAAAAACAGCCTGGATAGCTCTTTTTGCTAGCTTCAGACTAAATGGCAGCATTAGCAAAGCTCTGAATTTGTTTTAACATTGAATTAATTTGTTTGGCATGGGCCTTTCATTATGCGAATTCTGTTCCCAGTTTGCTGTGGAAGAACTTGAAATGCATGACTCCCACAACCTGATCAAAAACCTTGATTTCAGTCCAATGCGAAGCAGACATTACTACCCCATGATAGTGCCTGAGCTCACCACCCTTTGGCTGGATGAGAGTATCTGCTGTATGCAGGTCCTGATCTACAGGAAAGAAGGAGCTGTTCTAGGATCAGCATATTAAAAACAGACACCACGTATGTATGGCATGGCATGTGGTTGTGTCCATAGACTACATGCTATTCCAGTTTTTTTCCAATTTTGGGAAAAATGATGAAGAAAGGCAGGACGATAGTAAGTTGTGATTAAACTGACATCGCAGGGCATCAACTTTGCATTCGGATGAATTTGGATTTCAGCCATTTGACTATTAGCTATAGAGGTAATAAATGAGCAGAACATATTTCTTAAGGCAGACAGGCCATATTTCTCTGTTTGACTCCATAATGATCTGTCTCTGTGAGTGCATTGTTTTATGTATTGTGTGTTAATAGTGTTTTGGTTCAGAACTGGTGTGGCACTTTTTGAATGCATTTTGTTATAGTTGGCTGCATGTGGTTTTTCTATGTGTACACCTTGTGTTATTTTCCCTCATGTATGACTTCAGTTGTTGTCGGGGGCAAACTTCTATTAAATATTAACCAGAAAGACCTGACAGTGCAATCATATCTTTAAAGCTTTGACTTATTAGACATTTTAAATCATAAGAATTTTAACTGAAGCTTACTGATGCATCTGTTTTTTGTCCTATTTTTATTCCTGCACAGACATAAATATACAGAATAATGCACAGCATGGCTCATGTATCAGCCTGTATTTACTTTTACTGTCATTTCTCTTGTAATGCACATAAGAACTTTGTGAGTGGCAGGAGAGGAAAGAGGAAGATGAAGATGAGGTGGGTGGGGAGAGGAAAAATACAATGTAACCGGGGTCATCACACTCCTTTTGCCTTTACCTTTGCAGCAGCTACTACAGTCTTCTGTTGCTAATGCATTTTGTGCTTAGAAAAGATGCTCTCTTTGTTACACATACTCTTTCCAGGTCTGTAACTATGCTAACAATGTATGATGAGAAGTTATAAAACTGGTACTACATATTTGAGTAACAAAAAAGAGGGAAAAATGAAAAGAAAAATATGTGTACTTTTTTAGAATAGACTTGCTTTGTGTGCCATTGGAGTTAAAATTGTAATTAGTTTCACTTATAAATGCCATTGGTTTGACTCTGGTCAACCTTCCAACTTCCCACTGTGTGGGTGGAGAGCGGCTGTGATTCTGTCTCAAAGTCATTGTGGTGAATTGGGGAGTGGAGGGTTGGAGAAAGCTGCGAGCTGTGGCCTTCTGCTTTGGTCCTCTGCCAGCTTTGTTGTTTGACTTCCAGTCAACTTGAGCTCCAGATGTTCCCAGTTATATGCCTGGTGTGATTGTGTGTGTATGTGTGGAAGTGGATTTTGACTGTGGAGGTGTGGATGTGGCCATATGCAAATGTTCATGGGAATGTTGTATGTGTGATGTTTTTTCTCATCTACCTGTTGTCTCATTTTCACCTTGCATTAATTTCTTTTGAGTGGTCTGTCAAGATTTGTCAGAAAAGGTGTTGATTTGTAATGAGAGTTATTCCTGATAAATGGTTAATCAGTTTCTGATCATATAAACAATGCTCATATATGAAGAAAAGAGGCTGATGTGTAGTAGCTTCCATAAACGTCCAAATCTCACAGTTTTCTCATCATTTTCCATCTACACACAGTGCAGTGTAACCCACATCTAGTTCACAGCTTCTCAGGAGATTAATGAAGGATGGTTGTGAAAACATAAAAGTCACTAACTCACTGGCATATTGAACATAACAATTTGATCTGTTCCCCTGGCGGTCATAGAAATAGAGTTGTAATAGATGTGCCTGAAATTAATTTACTAGTAATATATTTAAGTTTATATGTGCCAAAAGTTACTGTGAGGAACTGATGTTCGTCAGTGGCAGCTGATTGCTACACCTGCCAGAAACAGAAAAGAGGTTTTTACATCTTTTCCCACTGCTAGTTAAACATTTTGAGGTTAGCTGTGGACCGTGTATGTCTGTATTTACAAATGACAGTCTTAGTTGTCAGCTTGTGTCCTTGATACACTTACATGGAAAACTTTACTTTGTTCACTCTTTGTGCATTTCCACTGCCACACAGCTTCACTTCAGAGCTATGATGACATTTGGAAACCCCACCTCCATCTTAGCATCCACAAGAAGGCTGAGAGTCTGTGTCATGTTGTGGGATTGTTGCTTCCCCTGCTGTCTTGACCTTGGTGCTTCCTTTTTTAGAGAAATAAGGCCAGAGTCTAGTCACCACACAGGAACACAGAGAACTTCCTTGACATAATAATCCATCTGACACGGGTTAGCTGAACAAGTACATCTGAGCAAGACACAAACCACAGACACAACACAATGGGTAGGCCAGTGTTTTGCATGGTAAATATACAGTGTGTGTGTGTGTGTGAGAGAGGCATATGGTACATGGTGTGCACTTATATAATAATTCTTTACCTTAGCTTTGCTCTCCAAAGTGCTTCACAAGTTGTGTTGCCTTGCATTTTACCCAGTCACACACCAGTAGAGCTACCATACAAGGAGCTGGCTAACATCAGGAGCAACTTGGGATTCAGTGTCTTGCTCAACTACTCAAGGACTGTTTGACACAAGGAGAGCTGGAGCTGGGGATCAAACCACCAACCGTACAGTTTGTTGGCGACCTCCTCTACTAGCTGAGCCTCAGTCGCCCTAGATGAAGCAATTAGTTGTGTTTCTGTTACTATTGATAGTGAGGTTATTTTCCTCTTCCAGCTCAAACAACAGAGGTGGGAAAAGTATGATTCTCTTCCTCTGTCTTCTTCAGGTGATTTGCATGTCTGGACTTTAATCTTCTGGTGTTGCATCCAGAGTTCCCTGTCAGTAAATGGTCTTCACCACACTGGAGCAGAGTAAGCAGAGGGTGATTCAGGAGCATCAGAACTCACTTATTCTAGTCCAAGGGAGTGGAAGAAAAAGCTGTGAAATTATTTATCTTATCTTATTTATCTGTTGTATGTTTGTGATTTATCATTTTTTGACAGCTGTTTTTCTATAAAAAATAATCTTGGTTTCACCCTGCTTCAGCTGCCTCAGATAAACTATTTTGAAACAGTATTTTAACCATCAGGTGGAGAAATACTGTGACAACCTGCAGCCCGTGAGTAAATAACAGTTGGTTTTTTAAAAGCCTCTATGCATATGCTTGTTGTGTTGTACTGTTTGTGTTATGTGTTGATGTTAAAAAAATAATTAAAAAATAACCTCCCAATAGTGACAACTGTTTGTCTCAAAGATCCAGCACTGGGTGGCTGATGGTGCTGTACAGTGCTATACATGGGTTTGTGTGAGTGTCCACATTTGTGTGTCTGTGAGGGAGGGTGAAATCCAGATAAACAGACAGACCACTAGAGATGATGGGATAGAGACAAACCCCCAGAGGGAGCAGCTGAAAGGTTTGAATAGGCAGAAGTATTTGTCTTAAACAATCTCCCCCTTACAGGTTTACTCAAGCCATGCTTTCAGTAATGTGTTTTTGACTCCCATTGACTCTGAATTACATTTCATTCAGCTCGCTGCAATTCACTTCCCTCTTTCTTTTTCTCCCTCTCTTTTTATTGCATCTCATCAGCCGTGGGGAAACAGCCCAGCTGCCACTGTGATGCCACTCACGGCCAATGTGCCCTGACAGATTCCAATTAAGTTGGAAAATGTAACGTATGAATATTAGAAAGTACTCTGACACAAACATCATCCCCTTCTTTTGTTGCATTATGCAGCTTGTAGTCAGGGGGTCTCCGCTGGTCCACCATTTCCATAAAGTTTATTTCTCCACTACCTCAAACTCTTTTGACTCTATCCAGTGCTCCCTCTCTCCCCTAAGGGTGTTTGTTAACAGTTGTAAATACACCTGCCATGCACATATAAACTCTCATTTAAAGCCCAAGATGTGGTTTTGTCAATCGGTGCATCTCCGTTTGGCTTCCACCTGCTCATTCCAATAAACATTTGTGGCTCTGGGAGGAAAGTGAATAGAGTTTTGACACAGGAGAATGTATAAATAAATGCAAATCTGTGCGATATCTCGTTTCTATGTGCATTGAATTATGCAAGTGTTAGCTGAATAGCTAGAAATTGCCGTTTTGTCAGACAACAAAATATATTTCAACCTGTTTGTATGTGTGTGTGTGTGTGTGTGTGTGTGTCTGTTTGCTTGAAGCTGAACTGGAAATCCCGATAGTGCCAGCTCGGTGGTAGTTACATCAACGCATGGCTCAGTAGGACAGTTTGATTCTGACAGACTTCCGTCGCCCCTGTGCTGAATGAGAGCATTTCTCTAAGCTGCCAGTTCCTGCAAGTATCTACGTGTGTACGTGTGTGTCCCACTGTTCAAGCCATAAGGTAGAGCCAGGGTCTCATCGTTGGGCTGTAGACCATGTGTGACCTCATCTCAACCTGGCAACCCATGAGTCCTCAGATGGTGACACAATGGAGCGCCAATCTTACTGTCTGTCTGCCCACTGGAAGTGCATTTGTCTTTTATTTCAGTCTGCTGCGTCTCAACTGTTTCAACATCAATATAACTGTAGACATTAAAAGAATACATTAAGAAGACAGGAGGGATTACATGTAATGAAGGTCAGGGAGAAGCCAAAGTGGCTCAGATGTAAATTGACTAAAAAACAATTTGAAAGGTTACAGTAAAGTAAGAGTATTTTTATTTGAAGTCTCGAAAGACTAAAAGTGAAATATTGCACTCTGCTGGACTGTAGTCTAGAGCAACAGTCCCTAACCTTTTTTGACCGTGCAGTGCACCACCTTCAACTGCCCAACCACCACCTCCCCCCCTCACATCTTTGACGTCAGCACTCTCAGCCTTGAGCTCAAGTTCTTGTCCATGGCTCGCTCCAACGCAGCTCTCAGTTTCTCTCACCTCGGCTTCATCCTGCCCTCTCTCACTAACATTTCTGATGTAAACTTCTGATTTCACATTTGACAATTTCCCTGTTTTTAATCAATTCTGCATAGGCCGCCATTACCCTTTTCATGTTGCGCACCACCTAGCGGCAGCTTGCACACAGCAGGTGGTGTGCACACCACAGGTTGGGAATCCCTGGTCTAGAGCCCGAACAACATCCAGAATGAATATCCACTGTAAATACAGAATAGATATAACATGATTGTAGACAGTGCTGCTACCAGTTTAGTTTTTTTGTTTGTTTTTTCACAAAACATCTTCAGATTTTGCCAGCAACAGCTACAAAGCTAAAGGGCCAAACAACTGAACCTCTTTTTTCAATCTGCAAACCCATAAAAGCCATATTGGCCCAAATATAACCGATACTGTGAACATAAGAGTGTGTCTTTCAGAGTAGATCATTTCTAAAATTCCCTGCACGCAGGGGTTTCTGAAGGCTTGTGTACAGTGTTTCACTGCTATGGACAAAATGACGCCTTTCCTGCAAAAATGAACCAGGGAATTTATCAAATAGCATCGTGTCAGGGCTGTCACTGATGATGAGCTCAAAAAGCAGTCAGAAAAATGCTAACTGTCAGAGAAAATAATTCTAATTGCTTTCAGACGCTGACAGGAGAAAATTACACAGATGTTGGTTGTATTTGTTTCTTTCAAACTTCACTGGTATGAGAAAGAAAAGCTAAATAATAAAGACTATTCTCCTTGAATTAAGGAGAGAAATATGGAAAACTTTGTCAGCAAGATGTGTGTAAAAATAATTCCTCTTAGTTTTTGGATTTGTTTTTCCACAAAACAGCTTTTGGAAAAGGAATCAGACACTTTCTGATTTGATCCACTGGACATATATGTAGTTGGTTTGTACCTGTTGGTCAAAGATTTCCATTAACAGCAGTACATAAAATGAGCCAAAAACATTTAATAAAAACAATTGTCATTAAACAGCACAGAATATATCAGAGGTGCTGTTGTCCACTGCAGCTGCTGTGGGACAGAAATATCTTGAAATTCTGTAATTGTTAAGAAACAAAAAAAACAATCACTCATTTCTTCATGGTTTGTCTTTTGGCAACAATTGTATTTTTCAGCCTTGTACTTATCTCTTTTCTCTGGTCACATTTCTGCCCAACATCTGTCACTCACCTTGATGAGCTTGTTTCCTTTGAAAGCCATGTAGCCTGTCCAGCTGAGGCTGAGCTAACAGCCTCCTTGGCCAACAAGACCAAAGGGATCTCAGACAAGTAAACTGTAACAACACTTTTAAACATCACAGGTGAGGATGTAGGAATTGTGAAGCACCCTAAGTACTTCTGTGTCACCTTGAGGTGGAGGATACCACTCCATACACTGATACACCTGATCATTTAATCTCACAAATATGATTGATGGTAAGTAATAGCTGCAGTAAAGTGAGTAATACACAATACAGTACAGACACATACAAACACGTACTGTACACACTGACTCACTTTAAACATGCACACCCCACCAACACTGGGATTGGATTGAGGTGATATGAGTTTCCCTGTGCTGTCTCGGGGAATTGATTTTCTTACTTCAAATTCTCGTTATTGTATTTGCCCGGTGCTAAAAGATGATGGTACTCAATCAGTGCACTCAATGTGCAAAATTATTTTTGCAGTAAACAAAATCAGGAGGTAATTGTAGAAAACTCTTGCTTTTTGGTTTGCCTAAATATTCATGTGCCATTTTATTTATGGACAGTGCGTGTTACCAGCAAGTACTTCTACTGCTGCTGCGACTAATAAATGAATTGTTATTCATTATGATGATTACACCATCACAAAATGTTTTTGTAACTTTTGACCAGGAAAATACAGTCACTGTTTCCCTGCAGCATTTTGAAGTTTGTCCGACCCAAGTGAGAGAAGAGCTGTCTGGGCATGATGACATGTTTGCTGTTGTCTTGTATTTTCTCAGTCGAGCGGGAAAACATTACTTTTTCTTCCAAGTTTGTGTTTGATTTAGTGGCAACATTGCAAGTCTTATAAATGGAAGAATAATAACAAAGATGAGTCCAATTTATTGAAGAACAAACCAAACATGTAAAATACATCCACTGACTTTACCTTGGCCTTCTTGTCTCTTAGTGCAGGGTATGATAGTGTGACAGGTGCTCTGGCAGGGTCAAGCCTGACAGCCGGGTCCCTAGTTGGAGAGCCAACCACCGCGCCTGAAGCTAGAGCCTTGGCTCCATACGGCCTACACATCTTTGCATGCATAGAAGTGATTGCTAGACGAACTGGACCAGAGAAATGTGTAAGACAGAAGAAGTCTCGCAGAGGGCAAATCAAAAAATAGTTTATCGTCTTCAAAAGTAGATACGGAGGAGAGAGGAGCAGAGGGAGGAGAGTTATGTGTTGGCAACATATCCTCCCCTTCTGGCAGAAAGAACAGTGGATTGAAGTGTGTGTGTGTGTGTGTGTGTGTATACAGGGTGTGTGTACTGTCCATACCAGTCTAGTAAAGATGTATGTGTTTTTCAGGTAGCTTAAATACACTGCTCTGAAATTAAATCTGCACCTTTCCACAAAGGTACAAACACCTGTTTTTACAACTTCCTCCAGTTCTCTTTATATCTTTTTTGTCTGTTTTCTCCCTGTTGACATCCAGCATTAAAAAAGCGCATACCGCCATAACATTTCCCAGAGCAAGTGTTGACTAAAGACCACTGAATGCCAGAACAATGGGGACAGTTTTGTCACCTTGAGGCGCAGAAAGGGAAATGTTTCGTTTTGGTGCCAAAACCAGGCAGGAGAAGTGGGGGTTGAGGGGGATGAATGTGACTCTAACACAGAACATTGTTTGTGCCTCTATCTCCATTACCATAGGCAGTTCATTATGTGTTGGTGGCATCCCGCTGCTAGCTTTGCCTTGCCGTGATAGATTTATAATTCTTTAGCAACATTCAGCAGACAAATTGTGGGTTTGGGGTGGACTCTGTCAACATTTCTCTCTGTTATTCGTTTTTTCTCTTTTTCAATCGCACTTTTATTCTCACTCAGTCTCAGTTTCTAGCTCTTTATTGCTCTTTGTCTTTGTGCCTGCTGGTCAATATTTCTTGCTTTGTATCTCTATGTTTCCATCGCTGTGTTTCTCTCCCTCGCTCCCTCTCTAAACTCTATCAAAAGAGGGCCAGCAGAGTCCGTCACCTGAATGAGAAAACTGTATCTCGACACACAGGGGTTGTTATTTTGGCCAGGAGAGCTTCAACAGTAATATGTGGTCTGCTCTCTAATGTTAGCCTCAACCAAAGGTGGACCTCAACAGCCCATTAATCTTTGGAACACACACAACCTTGTACTCGAAACACACTGACATCAGCTTGTGTGTGTTTGTGTGTGTGTGTGTGTGTGTGTGTCCCTAAATACACACATGAATGAACAATAAAACATACACACTCTCCCTCTTCCTTTCCTGCATCACTTGCTAGAGCCAGTTGACCTTAGCACTGGGAAAACAGGTTTAGTAATGGGATCAGTGGCCACTGGCAGGCCCTTTCACCCACAATCTCATCACCCCTGCTTACAGTGAGTGGATGAGAGGTGGTCAAGGAAGAGGAGCAGCGCTGGATGGGGAAATGAACTTATTTTCTGAAAAGCTGGAGATGTATGTTTTACTTCAGATAATCTAAGGCAGGAAGGGGAAAAGAGCTGTTTTAAACTTTAAACTGTATGAATCTGACTATATATTATTATTACCTCCGCCAAGGAGGTTATGTTTTTTCTGGTGTTTGTCTGTCTGTTTGTCTGTCTGTTGGTTTCCAAAATAACTCTAAAAGTTACAGATGGATTTTGATGACATTTTCAGGGATTGTCCAGATGGGGACAAGGAACAAATGATTAGATTTTGGAAGTGATCCGGATCACCGTCTGGATCCAGGAATTTTTTGAAGGATTCTTTAACATTGGGAGATAGGACCATATGCAACATTTATGCATATGACTCCACCAAAAATGGTCAAGACACTTTGAAAAAAAATACAGGACAAGTTTCTAACATGGTCTACAATATATCAAAGATTGATCCAGATAAAGGAATAATTTTGGATAATATGATCCAGAATATGAAAAAATACATCTTTGAAACTTGCATCATAAAAAAACAAATGAAGCTAGAAACATGCAACAGACATCT
>OOFC01037573.1:0-11751 GCA_900323345.1 Pseudochromis fuscus
ACCGTATTCTCAGACCGGAAGTAGCGGTGTATGTGGGCGAATCACGGAGAGGCTCCACCGTGGGAGGGAGTTACGAAGTCAACAGGTTCGGGTGAGGTGGAGCTGAGGAGGACGGCCGTGAATGTGGAGGCTACATAATAGTTTATCAAAATAACAGAAGAGAGAGGATGACGTGACGGTGTTGTGTGGAGATGAGTTGTTACTCCTGTGCTACGTCAGACCTGCCCACACCTGGAAAACAGCAACGGGGACGTGCTTGTCTTGAATTGAGTTTGTGGCTCTTATTTTGAAAATCCCAATACGTGAACTCCATCTGCGTTGTTGCAGCGTTTTTTTTGGTGTTTTTTTTAACGAGTGCTACTTCCGCCATTAATTCTGTCATCTCCCAGTGTCTTGGTGCTTTCTGAACAGATTGAATAAATTATAATGTCACTATCGTAAATATCATATTTGTGCTGTGTATTTTTTTTTTTTACTTCCTTATAGATTTTGTAGGACCTGAAGGACCTTCGTTTCTTTTAACCATAAATGATGAGTTTCAGAGCTTTCTATCAACATATCTGTTCATTAAAGCAGGGCTATATTTTATATTTTTTATATTTTTTTTAACGCTCACCTCTGAACGGAAATCCAATGACCAAAACATACACGGACCCAGATGTCATGCAAAATTAAACAATTTACCAAAGAAAAAAAAATGGTTCTTGGGGAAAAAAATATATGTATTCATTTTTTTTTTCTTACATAGTATTTTTCCTGCATTTAATTTTCCACCATCTGTCAGCTGTGGAAAAATTGTGTTTCATCTTTAAAGCATTTGCAGATGCATTGATCTTAACATCTTTTTTTTTTTTATCATAACTTTAAAATTACAAGCAGAGAGATAAGTAGTGTGCAGGACTGTCTGTTATCTGTGGGGGAATCGAACCAACGTTTCACTTCAGAGCAGCTGAACGCCGCCGCACCGCTGCAGAGGTGTGTGTAGCGTGTGTGTAGTGGGATGTCTGACCTTCCTTCAAGTAAAAAAAAAAGCCTCCAGCTGTTTGTGGGATGAAGTAGGAGGGTTTCTGCTTTACACTCTGCACTTAGGAGCATCTCATAAAGGTTTCATGTGGCTGTGTTTGTGGAGTTCACAGGAGCCGTTTCACTTCATCTGTGTTGGTGGAGGTACTGCGAAATATGCTTTGCTGTGTGTGTGTGGTGACATTATCATCTTAGATTAGTAAAACATTATGAGAGGAGCTTGTGTCCAGCTCTGCTCTGCTTGGCTGTGATGCCGTAAAGCGAAACAGTGAGTCTGACTAAACGAGCATCAGAGCTCCAGCACAGTTTGTAACATTCGCCAGCGTTTTGTTACAATGTCAGCTCAAATCATTGTTTTGTGTTTGTGTCATTGAAACCCGCTGTGATTGGCTGTTGAATGATCCAAATGTTTCACTTCATGCAACATGTTATCCATCCAGACTCACTGGATCTGTTTCCTTTGTACATGAGTAACTCGTAATGAGACATTTTTGTTTAGACTGTGACACAGATGTGCTGTTTGAATTTTGTGTGATTTAGGCCACAGTGTTATAGCTTCATAAAGTGTCCTGTTGATTGTGAGAGCTTTGACTCTCAGTGCTCTCAGCTCCATTTGTTTACACAGTTTATTCATGTTTGTGGTTGTTATCCACATCAGCTGCAGTACGACTCAGGAGAATCAGGAAAGTCTTTAAACACAGATTAAGTTACATATTTGATCTGTAATGGTTTGATTCTCATATATAAGCCATGCAGTGCAGAGACTCTTTTGCTTTGTCAGTTAATTATACTATTGTTGACTTTTTGACAACTTCTTCACTGATGCAAACTGGAAAAACAGAGAAATAATAATAATAATAATAATAATAATAATAATAATAATAATAATGCGATCATGACACCAAACAGTCTAAGGCAGTGGTCCCCAACCACCGGGATGGGGACCATTTGTTACCAGGCCGTACAGAAAAAATTAATAATTTATATAATTTCCGTCATATTTATTATTAGAGTCTGAAAGACATTTTATTTTGAAAAATGACCGAATTCTCTCCGACCTAACCTTCGTCTGTACCTCTTGACGCTTGTCTCGGTCACATGATCAGATATAAGTTCGTAAACTAGCAACATCTTTGGAGAGCTTCTTTGCAAAGGGGAAACATTCATTTTTTTATGCGGTGGTGTTATTTTATTTTTGCAGTGTTTATCTGCCGCACTTTGAAGGCCGGTCGGTGAAATTAATGCCGTCATTAAACTGGTCCATGGTGCAAAAAAAGGTTGGAGACCCCTGGTCTAAGGAGTAATATGAGGAGGCATCTTGGTTTCAACACGATTTGATCAGAGATGAAAACATTGTGGATGAAAGTGTTTTGTTTCTGCACAGCCAATAAACACAGCAACTTTTCTACAGTGTCATTTATGAACTTTGGCTTCACTGTAGCTCACACTTATTTTTTATTTACAGTTTGGTGTATTATCCTTTACTTTGGAGAAGGAGGTGGTTGTGTTGTTTTGTTTCTGAGAGACATGAGAGCACCTGAGGAGGAAGTGATGATTCATTTCTGAGTGAGGTGAAAGGTCCAGGTTTCAGGTAGTGTTGACATTTCACCACAAGGAGGCAACAATGTTCAGTTTATAGCAGGGGTCTCCAACCTTTCTTGCACCACAGATCGGTGTAATGTCGGCATCATTTTCACGGACCAGCCTTCAAGGTGTGGCAGATAATCACAGCAAAAATAGAATAACACGACCGGCATAAAAACAAATGTTTCCCCTTTGCAAAGAAGCTCTCCAAAGATTTTTGTTTTTACGCATTTTCGCTGCAGCATCTCTGACATGTTATATGTGACACGTCATATCACGAGACAAGCGTATTGACGTGTCATCAGGCACAAGTGAAAGTGGAGAGAATCCAGTCGTTTTTCAAAATAAAACGTCATTCAGACTCTAATAATCAACTTTATAAATGATCTTTTCTTTCTGTGCAGCTCGGTAACAAATCCCTCCTGGACCAGTGGTTGGGGATCACTGGGTTATAGCATCAATACAGCTGGATTATTAGACTATTACAAACCAAATGATCTGCAATTAAATGTTTATATCTCAAAACATTACTGGTGCAGGGTGTGGTACTGCAAGTCACTTTGAGATGGTGGCGATCCTGAGCTCCTAATTGTTGCTTAAGGAGAATAAAAACTCCTGACTGTGAAATGTGAAAGAATTCACAAAGGTTCAATGTGCTAATCTATGCAGTGCTGACTTCACTGAGACGAGCTAAATGCAGAAATGAGTGACAGATACAGTGTTTCCAAACTCTGCTTCTGCATACTTCCTGCACGGTCCCACTGTGAATAAATGAATGTATCTGCCAAGTGTAAATGGAGCAAACAGATAACAGGAGAGTAACAGAGGAGTCAAAAGACATTTAACCAGCTCGGCAAATATCTCTGTCTCTGTGGCAAAAACATCCAGACTCGATCCATTAAACTGGCAGTTCGGCGAACTTTGTGCAGCCCTCAGAGCTTCAAAGCTAAAGATATATCCTGACGCTCCCTCTAGGCTCTGATCCCACGCCTGAAGTGGAGAGCTGCTGCTTATCCTACGACACTTCAAGCACGCTGAAGGTGCCGGATGTCCCAAATACAAACAGACTGACAATTAGCATAAGCAACGATCACTGGAATAATTTAATTAGGATGTAAAACAGTGAGACCACAAAGCATCACTCCATAGAGAAACTCTGTTATTGTATGATAGCTCCACCATCCGTCCCCCGGATATGCATAATCACATTGTTAGTGTCAGATCTCTCACTGTTAATTTGCAACGCAGACTGGAGTAAAGAGTGAAGGGAGGAGGGAGTAAAAGCAGTGTAATGTTTTTGGGGTTTTTTAGATGCATCATCAAGAGTCAGCCTAAAAGTGAACATGACATGATATCCCAACGAGCGTTTGTGGTTGAGGGTTTAACTGCCCTGCCATTTTTAATCACTGTAGGCGGCCCGGGTGGAGACAGGCGACAGAGTAGCTCCGGCTCACGTTGCCCTGTCACCACTCTCAGCCAGCAATTCAGGATGACAAGTGTCAGTGTGGCACGCTGATATGTTTCCCAGAAACCTCAGTCAGACTGCCTGCAGGACTCCACTGAACCCCGGTCAGTCCTGCAGGCGCTTCGCTGTAAAGGTCAGCGAAGACACAGGCACTCTGCAGCACACTGTAGCTCTTTATCCAAATAACTCCTGCACTTACAGTATCTGCTGCTTTTGTTCGAACAAACCACAGATCATTCAATCCTGTCGAAAGCTTTCGGGATTTAGAGATCAGGCGTTTTCACTCCTCCTTGTAACCCCTGCTTCTCTCGCTCGGAGAGGAGTGCGAGGTCCCTTGTGTGGGTCCAGCCCCTGGCGACGAGCCTCATTACATAACCACTGGCAAAATATGCAGCAAATCTGCAACAGCAAAGACACCCCGAGATGAAAGATAGCCTTTGATACGCCAGACGTGACATGCAATATTTAAAAAATGACAACATCCAGTGAGAAAGGGTTTAACACTGCGAGAGCCGTATAACACTCTGCAGATGTGACATCACTGTTTTTATTTATGCTTTTTTTCCTCTGTGCTTTGATGCTGTTGATGTTTAACATTAATCTGCAGATGAAAATGATTCGAAACTCAGCAACACTGATGTTAAGCTTTACAGATACATGTTTTTACTGATAATCTACAGGATATATCCTTCATTCATACATGTGTGCAGCTGTATATCTTTTTTACTGTGCTGAATTTTCTGCCTCATAAACAGCTGTATGATGCTGCTGCTGCTGCTGTCCTCACTTCAACCCACTGCGCTCTTCATCCTCCGTCTTCGTCTGAACTGAACAGTAATTTCAGTCATTTATTTGCAATAAAATGTAATATTCAAAATGCAGTTTAAGAGTGAAATCATAAATTGATTTTCAGTATTTTACTTTTTGCCTCTGATCTCCAGGCTTTAAAAATATCAAAACAATATTAAATTCTCTGTAAATGTAATTCATAATGTCATCTTTAACGTGAATATTTTAAATGTCTATTTTAGTGATGATGAGGAGGGATTTTATTGCAATATAAAATACTGTATATCCCTTCACCAATTCTCATGACCACAAGCAACCTCTTCATCCCTGAAACTGTTAATTAACGTGTTGTTGATGATACAGACACACTCCATAAAAGGAAGAGGATGTAAAATAAAAGGAGAAGCTTCCCTTAAAGGGGAGTTTGACATTCTGTGTGTGGGGAGCTGCTCCAGAGGGGGACACAAAAAGGTCTGATGAACTACTGGAGGCAGTTTGAAAATTAATAAAAACACAGTCTGGGCATGTGACCAGAAAACAGAGCAACCTCATCTCTTCTCCTGGTACCTGTGCAAATTCAGTGTGTTGCTACGGTTACACACCACCTCCAGGAAACATGCATTCCTGTCACCGTCTGCATCCCACCAATTATTCTACCAACTGAACCGCAGCTCATAAAAGCATATACAACCTTAAATATGTTTACAGACTCACTTTAGTGCTGCCTCACAAGTCTTTGTGGTGTCCTCCCCCAAACCGACCAGACCGCTCAGGGCTGCAGGGCTCAGACAGTAGACTTAGTGCTTGTTAGCATGTTAGCCTGTGGATATCACTGCTGGTTGCTGCTGCCTCCGGACTTCACACAAACTCACTGGTGCAGTTTAGTGAAGTTAAATTTTTTATTTTTTGTGCTCTGCTAGTGATAAGTGTTTTGCATTTCATTTAAATAATTGTTTCCAGATGATTTTGCACTTCATCTTTGACGCAGTTGGTAGATTTTGTTGCTTATTTGCATATATAAACATTTCTTTATTAAACCTCCTGGCACAGCTCGTTCCTGCTCAGGTTAGCAGGCTGTATTAGCTCCATAGACTAACAACCAGGTCTCTGCAATAAGGTGTGATACCCCTGTTGACCACTAGATGCTGGCTGCAAAATACTCCAGTTGACTCCAATTCAGAAATATTGAACCAATACATTTTTTCCACATGTTCTGATGTCATAGCTAAAGTCAACCCTTCTCATTGGTGTTAATCTGGAAAATAATTTACTTTTAAGTCGATATTAGGCTTCAAAAAGAGCAAGATTTAGGGGTGTGGTTAGTTTGATTGACAGCTCTGGTTTCCAATGATACCAGCCCTGAACTCCAGTCTCATACACATTGGACAGTCACCTCGGGTTCAAGGGTTAGCCCCGCCTCCTCACTCCTCCCTTTGTGTCCAAATATGGTCACTCCCGGCTTCAAAAAACCAACATGGTGACGTTCAAATACCAAACTCCTGGCTTCAAAATGAGTCCACAAACCAATCGGTGATGTCATACTTGTTTTGTCCATTTTATTTATTGTTTTTGCTTATTTTAAAGAGGAAAGATAAAGTTTCAGGAGTGCGATGCTGGTCCACTTTGAAGCCACCCTGCTGATGTTTTGATCTGAAGTCCCTGAGATGAGGACGATGGGTTTAATGGTTTGTGCAGGTGCAGCATATGGACGACGGTGTGAGCTTCAGGCTACGATTTCAACAATTAGCGCCTTTTTCATTGGAGAGCAAGATGAAAATATCGGCTCCTTGTTTACTAATTAGCACAGTCGCCTCGGAGGAGTCGGGCGATTAAATCAAGTTAATTATCAGCCGGCGCTCCATGAAGGTGAAGAGGGACAAAAGTACTCGTGGTCAGTCACCTTGACCGTGGACGAAGCTGCAGATCAACAGGCAGGAAAATCATGAATGAAAACAGCCACATTTTATTCTTTATTATGTTTTTTTTCTCCGTTTGTCCTTAATGAATCCGCCTGTGTGCACAAGCTCAGAAACATATGTTGTGTAACTCTTACTCTGAAGGTCAAACAAAACTAATAATAATGACCATGTCTTTGTTTTGAAGATTTCTATTGCACAGAGAATAATGTTTCACTGCAGGATGAGTAAAGAGGAGTGTGTGCAGTGCAGCCTGTGATAACCGCTGATTTAAATAGTGCACAGCAACGTCTGAAAAGCGCTGAGACAAACAGAAGAGAGTTTTTAAAAGCTCTGCTGACGTTGATCAGAGTAATGCAACAAGGACGAGCGAGCGAGAGCAGGAACAGATAAGGAAAACAAAACAATGAGTTTTCATTCGGAGGGATCACGACCTTTAAATTGAATATTTTACATGAAAACATCCTGAACTCTTCAGCTCCATTATAACTGTAATTTAGTGTCTAACAGTGTTGGCAGGATGTGGTCCTCCCGGGGCTCGGTTATCTCCCACAGAACAGTAAGTGCTATTACCCTTGCAGATGAGACAAAAAATAATGACCTGGATCTGGGGAAGAGCTTTGATAGTCAAGAACAAAGCAGGAAATGGGAAGAAGAGGAGCACCTCCATCCTTTTCCTCTCTTCATCCAGGAAGTGGAAGTGTCAATCTGTCAGAGGCCGGGATATAATCTTCTGCTTGGTGACGTATGGTGCGATCATGGTGCCCTGTCACCAGCAGTCCTTGTCGTTGATTAAAGCTCTCCATCCTCCGTCGGGCTACGATCTGGGCCACTCGCACTGTGTCTCGTGACATTTCTTCCACAGTCTCCACATCTTGATAGTGAGCTAATAGAAACTCTCTGCAGATCCGCTCCTAATGAAGACAGATCCTCAGATGGAGAAGCAGTCTCATTTATATTACCAGTCTATCAACTTGTTTTAAGTAGATTAAACATGTTCATGTACGACAAGCAGGGAGAGAGAGAGAGGGGGAGGAGGGGGGAGTATGGAAGTGGATGAAAATTATTTTTAAAGGGATTTTACGGAGCATCACTTTCATTTAAGCCACATCAGAGTCTTGTTAAAGTTTGCTTGATCTTTACACAATGAGGAGATGAGAGGAGCATCAGCAGAGACTGAAAGTGTCATCAGATACTTGGAGAAAGAGGCGGGATATTTTGTGAATGGTAGATATGAAACTGACATAACATTCATGATCGATGAAGTAGTCGTGTCATTGATTGGTTGGTTTTTTAGGAATGATTTTTGTTTGTTTGTTGTTGGTGTGTTTTGTTTTGGTTTTTGGGGATTTTACCCAAAGAAGAAATTATAAAATTTTGGACATGATCAGAGGATGAAATCTTATCTGTAAAAAATCCTTCTCTCTAATAGTGAGCACATGATTTAGAGATTCATAAAGTCCTTATAACTTAATGAATTTTGTTGAAAATCTCCACACTCATGCAGGATGATAGTGTCTACAACCTCAGGCAGTTTGGTGGAGGTCAGATTTAGTTTGTGGACACAGTAGATAAAAAACTGGTTCTTCAGTCCATCCTTCTTCATGTTGTTTATTCGGGGTTGGTCGCCGGGGCAACAGCCTAAGCTTCAAAACCCAGACTTCCCTCTCACCAGGAACTACATCCAACTCTGCCTGAGGGATCGTGAGGTGTTCCCAGTCCAGCCAAAGTGGTTTTCCTCTCGCCTACATGGTATCTACTTGACTTGGTTGTGTTTCTATTACAGGAAACAGTCCCTCCTCCGTGTAGCTGGTCATCAGGTGAAGGAGGAAGTTGATTTGTGGCGTCACAGAAACAGTTTGAAGATTGTTTCAGAGAGAAATGAGTTGTTTTTACTTCAAATATGTTGTTAATCCATCAACTTAGAGTCTGGTTAAAAACTTGCTCTGATGTTTTCAGAGATGTGAGCTCTCACTACGACCTCCATCAGCTGTTCAACCGACCGGGCTCAGAGCTCAGGTTTTTTTCAGCTTTAGATGTTTTTTAATAAAATCTTAATGTTGCACTAAAGCCTGTTATTGTAGATTAAACTGATCTATTCAGTGGTTTTCTCCACAGAGTAGAAACTTGTTATTCTGACTGTAACCGTGCAGACTGTCGGCTGCAGGTACAAATGTCTCTGTGCTGCACAGTGATGATGCAATGATGCAGTGATGATTCTGACCAATAAGCTGCTAGTACCTGCTAGTACCTGACCAAGTACTTTTTTTGGAACCGCAGGAGAGGAGGTGCTAAAAAAGTCGTACCAGGCACCAAGTTCCAGGTACTTTTTGCAATGGAAACTCGCCACAAACCGAGGCGAGGCGAGACGGCCTCCTCGGGGTCTCCTACCGGTGGGACCTGCCCTGAACACCTCACCAGGGAGGTGTCCTCTAGGCATCCTAAGTAGATGCCCGAGCCGCCTCATCTGGTTCTTCTCAGCTTCTCAGCTCCTCCTGGATGACTGAGCTCCTCACCCTCTCTCTAAGGGAGACCCTGAACCTACAGAGGAAGTTTATTCAGCCGCTTGTACCTGCGATCTTGTTCTTGGTCGCTGCCCAAAGCTCGTGACCATAGTTTAAAATTCACCATTGAAAAAGCAGCAAATCCTTTCTTTGAAAATTACTCAAATGATCAGTTATCAGCTGCCAAACGTTTGAGCTCCATTTTATATATACAGTTAAATCAGTAAAAGACACAAACAGCTCACTGACATCGAGATAAATTTTAACCAAACTAAATTTGAGCTTTTATTTCATCTCATTTTCACCACTCTGCAACTGAGTGTTCTGCAAAATTACAGAAATCTTTTTTTTTCCCATAAAGCAGGATGAGAAAAAAACTGAAATCCATCATCTGGCAGCGGTTCACAGAGCCTGCAGAGCGTAGGTGGCAGATGTAACAACATATCAGAACACATATAGCGATAAAATCCTGCCTGAGTTACCTCTGCTCGGCATGTTGTCCTCTGAGGTTGTATGTTTTCATTACTATAGCAGCTGACCTCAACCAGACTCACATTAGCCTCTAATGATCCTGCGCATCCCACTCAATAAGCTCCAGGGAAGAGACAACTCACTGTGGCAGGGCCCTCTGCTTTATGGGGTTTGTTAACCAATATTTTCATTAATTATTCAGCGCAGTCCTCTAATAGGTAAATATGTGTATACACTGTGTCCTCATTGTTCATGAACACAGTTGATGATATGTTTCTTGAGACCTGCAGACCTGTACTGGGCTGTTACAACAAACTGGAACAAATCACATTGATATAAATCACAGGACTTTGCTCAAATGTTTCGTGATTGTAACTCGATGTTTTGCTGCACAATGTGTTAATTTAACAAGATGTTTTATTAGAGTTACAACTAATTAGTCTGCAGATATTTTTATTAATTCATCTATCAATTGTTTAGTCTAAGACTGCTCATTGCAGTTTATTAAAAAGTGATTAAAGTGAAGTCTAATATTTCTTGTTTTACCCAAACGACCACAAAACACAAAGATATTCAATCTAATAATTATATAAAACAAGGAAATGCAGCAAATGCTTAATTTTGATCAACTGAAATCCAAATTTCTTTAAATATATTCATATAAAATTAATCACCTGTTAAAATAGTTGCTGAATAATGTTCTTTGATCGACTAGTTAATCACTTCAAGTCTATTTCTTTTACTATTCAATCAAAACTCCAATGATTATTGACTTCTTCGTCAGCCGTTATCAGCTGTAATCCTCCTGTTTGCTGTCACACTGAGCTGAACCGGACACCGTGACATATTGTCCTGTTCTTTCAAAAGAAAAGCCTCCAGCTCTTTTCTATAAAATGATCTATACCCAGGGAGGAAAGTGTTTGACTTCACACACACATTAATGGAATTAATTGGTTTATCTGGGAGTGTGTTGGACGTGTTATGTGGAAATATTGGAAGATTGTGATACAAACAACCTCATCGGTCCCAGCAGAACAAAAGGCTCCCAGGAGACACCTCCTCTTATTATACTGCTACATATCAGTACATTTAGCAACAGATGAGAGACCGTCTCTGAGAGCTCCTCAATGCAAACCTACATGTAATGATTCCCAGACCGTGTTGCTGCTGGATTGTCTGCAAATTCAGGTTTTTGTTGTACAAATACAACAATGTCAATGAAAAGAAGACACATTTTATCAGAAAAATTTACTTAAAGTTTACTCTTTATACTGAAAAGTAGCCCCTTTGATTGATATATTAACACATATTACATTAAAGGAATAATTAATATTGAAGCATGTCTGGCATATTGCTGTTAGGATCCTACAGTTCAGGCATCACTGATTACCGTATTTTCCGCACTATAAGCTCCACCTAAAAGCCTTTAATTTTCTCAAAAACCGACAGTGTGCCTTATAATCCGATGCACCTTATATATAGATCAATATTGGTTAATTATGACTACCGTAGTCAGGGGGCGTCGCCGAAGTAACAGCAGTAAAAACGGTAAAGGGGATTTCCAGTCCCACACCACTTGTGTGTATAAAGACCCCGAAATGGCATGAATGCACAAACTAGGTGATAAAAAGTTACACTACCTGTTGTACCTGCTGTTGGTAAAAGATAAAACTACGTCACTGACATTACCTCAGAGAAAAAAATCAAACAGCTGTTCATGTAGCTTTGAACTGTGACAAATGGAGTTGGAAATACATTGTTTTCAACGAAGGCGGCGCAAATACCGGTAAGAGCTACCGGTACGTACGGTACTGTATTGTGAATGTACTAGCTTGTTTTGGAGTGAATGAAGTTGTCAGAACGTTGGTTTGTTTTCTATGAATAAAGTTTGACTGACTGACTTATCTGACTGTTTTGTTGACATTCACTTTAGTGCAGCTTCATCTAGATGGATGATAACACAACCCCAGACACTACAGTAGTTTATAGTCTATACACC
>OOFC01037582.1:11168-46612 GCA_900323345.1 Pseudochromis fuscus
TAGCCTCCAGGGGGCACTGACAGGGACTGGGATTTTTGCTTTAGTTTGTTACCGTTTCTCTCTGTGCATGCACACACACACATACACACACACACACACACACACACACACACACACACACACACACACACACATACACACACGTCAGGTACAAGTTCAGTGTGTAATGTGAAATTTAGATGAATATAAAGCAAATGTCAAGTTACCAGTCACCTTTCTACCATCATACAAGACACCCATAGAATACAGAAAGACTTCATGTATGTGTGTGTGTGTGTGTGTGTGTGTGTGTGTGTGTGTGTGTGTGTAATGTGCGTTACCTTTTTCTTTCTCCTTTTCCGTTTCACTGGTCTTTTGGTTCTTTTCGTGTCTGGAGACAGAGACAGAGACACACAGTTCAAGCCCTTACTATCTCCACATGTGCAGCCATAACTTTATAAAACTCACACAGTCATCATCTAATCTGTAGGTTTTGAAGTATGTTGACTTTTTAATAACTGATGGGGCTACGTTCGAACTACTTCCTGTGTGCATGCCAAAGAATCAGGCAGGGTATACTTAAAAAAAATATTCATATTGTCAACAAATACCATGCAGAGAGCCAAACAAGTAATACTGATCTTATACATAATTTAATAATACATCTAATAATGTCCTGCTGCCACAAATACTCATGAAAGCACCAAATATGGATCAATCCGCCACTGAAAATAGGCCCTAGCAGTTGCACCACTTCCCCCTGTTTCAGTAATACCAATTGGTAATAAAAATTAAATAAGTCATAATAGTACAACTACAACTCCAATCCATGTAGTCATGAACTCTTATGCCCAATCCCAATTCACCCTTTGGCCTTAGCCCTACCCCTTCATTTTGCATGTTCACATAAAGGAGTAGGGGTGTCCCGATTACTGATGAGTCAGAGGGGTAGGGCTGCCTCGTCCTCAAAACTGAGATTTTCAGGAGTACACTACAAACTGAGGAGTACGAGAAATTTCCCATAATTTGGTGCCCACAGCTGCTGACGACATGGTGAATTATTTGTTGTTGCTAAAGTTGTTGTAACTGTATAGTAGCATCAACAATCACTGATGGTGGAACAGGTGTCGAAGGGTTGTCCCATTTCACAGGGGGATATTTCAACCCCTACTCCTTCCAACTCTATTTTAAAGTGTATGGTCGAGGGGTAGGGGTAGATATCAGAAATGGGATCGGGCCTACAAGATGCTGTGTAACATCTGGCACTTTGACATTATCAGCAGCAGGTGCCTTCAGACCAGACGTGGTCCTCCCCCTACACCCTGGCTAGTTAGCTGTGGCCACAACTTGTTCCCACTATTGCTGATCAGTAGCACATCACAAGCTGTATTGGAGAGGCTTCACATCAGTTGCCCATTTTTCCTACTTAAGAAGCCAAAAAGTCATTCCTTTGATGTGGGAACAAAATCAAGCCACTCATCAATGCACAAAAACAACAAGAGCTGGGATGATAAAAAATTCAAATGTTTGGCTCTAACAGATGTGAAAACCCTGCAGAGTGGTACAAGGTAACAGTGAAAATAGAGTCGGGAATTTGGTCAGAGTTGGAGGATCTTTCAAGTCTAAGGAGTACCAATCAGATCATGGGGGCTTTGAGGGGTCCTGAATCCTTCTGCCACATCGAGAGTCACAACAAACCATCTTCAGCAACGAGAAGAAAAACAGTCTTGTTGCATGGCCTCCAGAGAGCCTGTGACTCGGGCGGACTTGACTTTTTGAAAGATGAAATACGATCTTTGATTCCCTTTTACCCGATCAGAGCGAGACTTGAAACTTTGATGAAACAGAAACTCTTACAAATGCTACATTCATTCAAATCATTGTCCTCAAGGATCTTCTCAGTGAAAGTCTCATGTCAGCAACACTTTGAAAATACACACAAACACATGCACATGCCACAGTTGTGTCCCTATACTTACAATGACATACCTTAAAACTTCCTACATTTTAAATTATATCTTACATCATAGGGACTTGCTTTTATAGGCGTGTCCCCTCAGTGTGATTGACAGATACCATGCCAGAACAAAATGTAACCCACAGACACACACAGGCCTGTTGAACGTACAGAAAGAAAACTGCATGCAGTTATTTGTCAGTGCTGTGTTTTAATGAGGAGAGCACTGTTATGCTTTAATGAGCACTGTTATCTTTTAATGAACTGAAAGATGTGACAAAGACACTCGACTCAAACTGACAATATCACTGAGTGGTAATTCCAGCAGACGCTCTCATTACAAAAGACACATCAAACCACCAACAACAGAAAACTTCAAGCCTTCCCACACCACAGCCTTAGTTATGTCACCTGTTGTTATTTGGATGTGGTCGCACAAGTTAATGATGGGAGGATGACGATCTGCGACTAAGGCGCCAAGGAGTTGTTGCATCCTGAGAACCTGTATCTGCACTAAATAATGTATTCAATTTACATTAAATAATGCAGATACAGGTCAAGGGTGTGTTCACGTTTATCATCACAATGAGGATAAATGTGATCTCAGTGAGTCTGACCATGACCAAAGTAGATGAGTATTGTTGTTGACCGTATGGATTCCTTGATGTCCATAATGTCCCATCTTCTAACGGCTACTTCAGGCAACAATATGCACCACACCACAAAGAAAAAGTTGGTTTAGACAGCTTCTGTGTCTTCACCAGATCTGGATCCAACGGGAAAATATGTAAAAAAACAACTATTGTGAAATACCCCAAGAAAGTAGAGGCTTTAACCATTTCCTGTGTAACAAACCTCCACTCTGGGTTTGGGAGGCTGACACCCTCTCCACTTTTAAAACTTGTCTTTTCGATGAAGCTCACAGTTTTGGCTGCTCAGGCATGATTGCAAGCAATGACACAAAGCTTTTCATATAAAAGGAGAAAACCCAAGCAGGCATCCAGGTCTACGCAAGGATTTCAAAAGGCGTGCATTAGAAACCTTATGGCTGCAAATCATCCCAATTTGTCCTCAGTGTGCAGGCTTACTGGTGGGTCCTGGGGTTTTCAAAAGTAGAATGGGAGTCAGAGCTTTTAGCGATCAGGCTCCTCTCGTGTTCAGGAGGCAGACACCATCTCTACTTTTAAGATCAAACTTTTATTTAAAGCTGGGCCCGGTTCAGGATAAACTAAACCATCATTCAGTAATGCTGCTGTTGATCTCGGCTGCTGGTCTGATCATTTTCTCTCTCTGCTGTCCCCTCATCCCAACCAGTTGAGGCAGATTCTGACTTATTTTCAGTTATTTTATTGTGATTTGCTATATTAATAAAACTGAACTGAATTAAACTGAATACAACCATGATGTTGTCATGCTCAGACTACCTGGTCGTTCCAGTCTATTAACGTAAAAGAATCAAACTGTGCAGTTGTATTGTTTGTTTCCTGTGATATAATGAAGATGAACTGATTTAAAAAATAACACTACAAATATGTTTTATGAAGTGTACTCACCTGTGTCTTTGGTTAAAATCAGCAGCAGTGGTGTTAGAACGATGGATGCAACCCGCTCTGCAAAACAAAAACCAGTAACAGTCTGAATTCCATAATACAAAATAAATAAACATGAGTGAATAACCACCTCGCCCTAAGCTAACCCCCAAAGGGCATTGCACCCCAGCCCTATGATGGACCAGATGCAGGCCTGGCTCCAGGGGTTGGACCTGGTGGATCTTCACTACAGACCTGTCCCTTAGGAGACACTACTAGAGGCTTACTGCTCCAGAAGATACACCTCCAGAGATCCTCAGACCAGGTTGAGGTCAGGAGAGCATTGTGATGTAGGGTGCTCTTTGTGCCACCACATGACTGTCTTCATCATGGACTTGAACGGTTCACTGAGTGTGAAGTGGTTGGGATACAGATCAGCACCTTCAGGTCGGAGTCGATATGCCTCCTCCAGGTAAGAGATTATCTACCCCAGGAGCTTTAGCATCTTGGGGTTTTCTTTACAAATGGGGAAGGAAGGGATAATGAGACTGACAACAGGAAGTCTGCACTGGTGAAGGTGGAGTTGAGTCCTAAGTCGCAAGCTTTCCCTTTACCAGTTGGTCTACATCCCTACCGTCACCTATGGTAATGACCTCTGGGTAATGACCATGGTATTGTAAACAGTGCTCGCTCTATAAAGGTACAACCTTTATTTCATTTTGTTGCCTCAGCCAACCTGTAAACTGAAACTTTTCCACTTGAACCAACTTATCCTGCAGTCAACTAACAAGCTGCTGAGCTGAAGTGGTCCGACATTTGTTCGATGTCCCTCTGCTCTGTAACGTCTCGGCTAACAAGGAGAGCACTAATACAGCAATAGGAATCAAGACGATGAATAAAGTATCCTCTCTAATTTACACAATAGAGAGGGCTGTCATTTATCCTGGTACAAACACATACAGTCCTTAATTTTCCACACACAATCTCAGCAATTAGTGGTACAACTGTGAAACTGCAGTATTAAACACTGGTGAAGAAGAGTAGATACTTGTGACTGCACCCACATACCCAGCTTTGTTTTGATGGTTCTTCATGATAAAATATCTAAGGTCTTTCACAGTATGAAAAGTCGACCTTTGAATCATCCAACAGTACTTCATTATGAGTATTTGGTAGACTAATATCGTACAGTCATTAAAGCGACCACACACAATCGTTTCAACTTCTACTCAAGTCTGTGTTTACGAGCTTTCGTGACCAATTAATGTTTTTATGTCACGACAACTTGTCAACTTTTCTGCTACTGTGTTTGTTGTTGTTATGTAAGCGGTACAACCAACAGTTTGCACATTACAAACTGGATGTGTGCTGTATCTAAGAATATACTTACCGGGTAAGTTTGCTGGCCACAGGTGCTGCGTTGTGTGTTAAAGCTTCAGCTGCAGAGCTGTCACTGTTCACTCGTTGCCTCTGGGAAGAACTACAGCAACACACAGAGGAAACAAAGTCGGTGAACAAACTCAGCCGGAGAAAACCTGCAGCCGGGACTCAATGTTTCCTGTATTGACAAAAAGAGTCAGAGTTTAGATCAGTTCAGCTTCGGTAATGCACTGAGGGAAGATGTTTTGTACAGGATGTGAACCGTGTAGTGTGCTAATTCGTCTGTGATGTGAATAGTTTTTCCTAAGCGAAACAGTTTTCCCTAATGAACGCGGTTTTAATCAATTTTTCCCCGACTAAACTTTAACATTCCTGTGAGTATCTTCAAAGCAAACTTCTGTGTACAAGCAGCCAATACTCCAAACAGATTTCCACATAATGTACTCGCAGAGACAAAATGATGATGAAAGCAGTCGGGACTTCACCCTTGCAGACAATTTAGGTTTTCGAACCACTTAAGTGCTTTGCTTTCAAATACCAAAACTATGAGACACAGAATTTTCCTAACCTCATGTTTGGGACCTTGCTGGATATGACACTGAGATAATGAGCATGAGTGAGAGCAGGAAAGCAGAAGGAAGAGTAAAGAATTTTGAAGGGTGTTAAAGTAGGACAAGCTTCGAGCAAAGTGAGAAGAGACAGAAGGGACGTGAAATTGTCTGACTTTTCAAAACATAAAGTGATAGTAGCTCAGGGAGGCTGAAACAAAACAGCAGAGGACCAATAATGTGAGGCTGTATCCTCTTAGAGAAGAGTTTAAAAGGTTAGAATTTTCTTTAGTTGTGTTTAAATGTTTATATCTGAACATATTTACCTGACTGGCCACCTCTCAGGGTCTGTTGAGTAATGACCAACCTCTCTCAGAAATGTTGTTATATCTGGAAAACCTCCTAGTGAAGGAAGTTCAGGTGGATGCTTGAGTGTACAAAATGTTTTTTTCTAGTAGTACAGTACAGCCTGCTTCAGTGACAGCATGACAGGACAAGTTGTGATGGTGGTTTTCACTGTAGTCTCATAACAGGCAACATCGTGGGGCATCTTATGTTCCCGTTTACCATACGTCAAAGTTCTCACAGACTGATGTGATTGAGGTGCAGTTGGTTCTGAATCTAACTCATCCTCTCTCACAAGAGGTAATGGTGCTGGGGATGCTGCAGGCATCTGTCGACAGGGTAAGGGGATCTAACACTATCAAACTCTTACAGTGTCTCAGTAAGAGTCTGGTTAACAACCAAGAACAGATTGGTGAGAGCTGGAAAGACAGATGACAGCAGGGAAGAACCTGCAACAAGCTACAGATTCGAGTACATAACTGCAGGCGAGACCCAAGAGGAGGAGAAGGAGCCATGATGACGGACCGAACATGACGACCAATGCAAATGGAGTCATGACCGAGTCGGGTCAAGATACACCAGATCAAGATGAAGTGCTTGGTGTAGGAGCCTACAGCACTGGGTGAGATGAGATCATACACTGTTTAAAGAATGGATCACATCACCTGTTGGTTTGATATTTGAACGTCACCATGTTGGTATTTTAGAATCAGAAGTGACCATACGACCATAAGGCAGGTCTGACCCTAGAAACCAAGGACGCTGTCCAATGTGTATGAGACAGGAGTGTCAATCAACCAAAATATGACCCTAAAATTGCTTGTTTTGAAGCCTAATACCTACTTAATTACCGTATTTTCCAGACTATAAGGCGCTACTTTTTTCAGATGCTTTGAACCCTGTGGCTTAAACACTGGCGTGGCTCATGTATCGGCGGCATGAAGGTCGTTAGCTTTTTACAAGCTAGCAAGCTCCGTGCCGCCGATACATTTAGCGTCGTCACATCAGACCCGGTCAGAGTGGACCACATGAAACTGTTGGAATAAATTCAACAGAGGCTTATAGACAGAATTTTGTTTTTTTAAGCCAGTGCAAGTGGCCGTCGAGGGTATTGCACTTTTTTGCACATCTTCATTGTCACTTTCAGACCCAGTTGCTGTGTCCATTTCTATACACAGTCTAAGAAGACCCTGGCCAGGAAACACCCCACAGAGCCCATCACCTCCAAGCACCACGAGCTCTGTCACCAGCCAGCAACTGGAGAGAGTGACACACATTTGGGGAAGACGAGGCCAAAATATTATCGAGCATGTAGAGGTTGACAGCTGCCTGGAAGTCATGTCGGCAGCACAGAGACTTACACCATGAACTGAAGCAATGCAAAAATCCACCAGCTGTATCAAGAGCCCACAAGGCAGTTTAAGAGCACAGAGGAGAAACCACTGAGCTCCATAACATTTATACTTCTGAATTCAGGGGTTATGTACCAACAGCTGACTGTGTTCGACATATCCACCTCGTGAAAATCTCACACTGAGGTTTAAATCACTTCTTATGCTGATCAACAAAAAAACTATTTTGTGTTGACAATTCAATCTCAGTCCCTTTAGGCCCTTGTACTTGGCCCACTCTTTTTGCAGAGCTGCATCACATGGTTTAGTTGCCATGGAAACGTCAAAGTTTTAATAATTTTGTAAGAATTTCAATAACTGCAGAAAGTTGGATGCAAGACTTTATTTTTTGTCGTTTAGCTGCAGCTGTGGGTCCATCGGTGATTCACTGAAGCTTTTGCAGTTCATGATACTTCAACAGTATAATATCACCTTGTTTTGTAAATGCATTTAATTTCTGGGACATTCTTGTAAGTGGAAATGTCCTAAAATACATCTCACTAATATTCCCCACCTGTGCGAGCCTGATTGTGTTGGCATTAATAGACTTTCACTTGATACCTGAAGTGAAAACTGACAGTAAACGAAGCTATTGGGTCAAAAATAAATTAAAAAAACAAAATGTTTTGTGGGTAGCTTTCTTTCAGTGTTTGTTAGAGAGACAGAGGGATAGAGAGAAACAGAAGAGAGAGACGTAATTATAGTGGGTGGAATAACGCTCACCTCTGGCCTCGCGTGGGCAAACTGCTACACTGTTTGTGAGAGTGTGTGTGTGTGTGTGTGTGTGTGTCTAAGTACACTAGATTGGTGTGACTCTCGAGTGCTCTGACATGCATTACATTTCTCTCTCCATCCACTGTTTTCTGACTCTATCTTTCTCCTAAACCCATCTCTCCCTCACTCTGCCCCTGCCTCTCGGTCTCATCTCTCCTCCTCATCCTCCCACTCAGTGCACTCAGCATTGCAAATCAGCCCGCCAACACACATGCGCACACACACACACACACACACACACACGTGCATGCATACACACACACACATAGCCAAAGGGAAGTGTTGTGAGGATCAGCAGGTTGTGTTGCTCTGCCTATACTCACATTGTACCTGTTACTTTATTTATTCCCTCTTTCTATTTTGTATGCTAATCTTTATGTGTTTGCATTTTGTATTTTACATCCGAACAGCAGTTCAAATGCCTGGAGAATTATTGGGATTCTGTAAGTATTTATTTTAACACACTGTAATACTGTCTGCAAACAGATAATCAAAGCGTGAAACATGTGGTAATTCAACACAGATTAGATGAAATGTAAATACACTCACAGCAACGGAGCGGGTCAGTTAATTTCACCAGTTGTCAGTGCAGTAGGGCCACTCATGTTCATAATAATAACTACCATTCATCACTAAAATTGCACTGAAGAGCAAATGAGTAAACACACTACATTATGTGAACATGTTTAAAGCACTTAATGGAACAACATGATTTAATTTCCCCAACCCTCTGTCACATTTATGTATATATGCATACTGTAATACTTGCAGTTGAAAAATGTAAATCATGTTATGCTACTGTAATATGCAGTTTTCCATCGTAGTGATGTAACAAAAATGTAATTTGTACAGATTTTTGTGAAAATCTGCAACATGGGAAGTCACGCTGCCTTGGCTGCTTATAGGAGGTTATAGGTTTATAAGCTTTGAGTAAAGCGTCAGATCCCAACCTACGATAGTCATGAAAATGTGAAGCGATGTATTTTTTTTCACGACTATTTCTACTTGAAATGATGGGTATTTACACAACATCCATCATGTGTAACCCAATGATCAAAATCTATGGCTATGACATAGGCTGAAGTGGATTTAGTAACCGAGTAACTGGTTGACTGGACGTTTGATCTCCAGCACAATAACTAAGTTCGCGATGTCACAGAAGCCGATATTTCACGACTATGCCAATGCCAACATTTTGAAAACCCAATGCTACTTGTTTTCCTACCAAAGTAATTTCTGGTGTTGTACACGGTGCTAACGCCAAGTTCAGTTCATGCAGATTAAAAAGACTTTAACCCCTTTAAACCTCAGCCTCCGCACCCAAAGCCCGATCAGGTGGTGGGAATCACACACTGCAGTTCCTTATAAAACCCACTTGCATGCACTGCTAATCTCCCTTTGTCATTTAGCCACTATGAAGACTCCTCACCGACGAGGTTTCTGCACCCGTCCAATGTTGTAGGACGATGCCTTTGACAGCCAAGAGAATTGCTCATACTGCTTCAACTGGGGTCTTGTATCCCTCTGTGCCACAGCTCCAAAACAATTAAAACCCATCAGTGAGCTTCACCGTTTTGTAGCGTGACATTTTCCAGCATTGATCATCCATTTAAAAAAAATAAAAAATAAAAAATCAGTCTCATACTTGCTATTCTGCTGCCAGGCTACCAAAGGAGCCAAATGTGATTTCATTCATTGTTTATAGCATTTATTAAAACATTCAGGAAAAAGAAATTCCTCAAGTGCACTCGTAAAAACCATCAAATGCTACGATGACGCTGCCTCTCATGAGTTTCCTCTACTGCGGCGGATAAATCATTACATCTTCCAGCCTCAGAAATCACCAATTAAAAACAAATTGAAACGTCAAGAGACCACGACTGGGGGAGACCAATCACAAGAAGATAACTGCTTGGGCAAAGACATGGAAGGAATGGACATCATATACTACTGGATCCCAGTACTTTGGTCTGGTGAGTCCTGAGGAGCCTTTAGTGGTTTCAGCAACTGTGTAATTAGTGGTGACCTTGTGAGAATTATACCCAACTCAAGGAAACCCTGAACCAGCATGGCTCACATGTAGGAAACATCCTTAGGCAGAATTTCCACACAAGGAGGTAGCCAACACAGGGACCAACTTTGGGTTCAGTCAAGGACACTTTGACATGTGAACAGCCAGAGCTGGGGAATCGAACCACCGACCATACGATTCGTGGGCAACCAGCTCCAACTCCCACTGAGCCACAGCCGCCCTGAGGAGGTGAAGAGCCCCATTAGAGAGCAACCTCTCAGAATGATGCAAACTATGAGAATACTTGTGGAAGAGACAAAAATATCCTAAAGGATAATAAAGAGTGCATCTGGCTTGCAAAGACTGAGAGGCTATAAGAGGGGACGCTCAGGGTAAACTGTCAGATGAAAACTGATGTCTAAAACTGGGTCGGCACGGCGGTGCGGTGGTTCGCGCTGTCGTCTCACAGCAGGCAGGTTCTGGGTTGAAACCTTGGCTTTGGCCTTTCTTTGTGTCGTTCCTTCCCTGAGCCTGTGTGGGTTTTCTCTGGGTACTCTGGCCTCCTCCCACGGTCCAAAGACACGCTTGTTAGGCTAACTGACTGTGAGTGCGCATACTTGTTTGTCGATGTGTGTTGTGCTGGCGATCTGTTCAGGGTCTACCTCGCCTCTCGCCCACTGCCAGCTGGGATAGGCTCCAGACCTCCTGTGACCCAATTGAATAACCAGGTATGGGAGATGGATGGATGGATGTGTGAATGTGTGGTGGTAAAATGCTCAAGGCAAACAGTCGAGGACAAGATCGCTGATGATGAAAAGCAGAACAAGCAGCTGAGAAAAGCCCTGCTGGATCTCCGATGTCAGTCCATGACCGCCAGTATTGTGTTGTCTGGCATAGACTGGAGCACAGACTGAGTTTCCTGTGCAGTAACCCCATTGTTTGAAAATGTCAAACAATGTAAAACAACTGAACACATCCCTTTCTTATGCATTCGTAGTATGGGGAAAAAAGTGTCTTGGGGTTCTGGGGGTAGGCCCAGAGCCATTGTGGCTTGTTTCAAAAACACAGCAGGGGCAGGGAACTCAGGAACACATCCTCTGGATTGAATGATTAATTTCCTCTTGAGATAAGTGTGAGAAAGAAAACTCTACATCCAATTATGAAGCAGCATCAAAGACTAAATGCATGTACCTCATTAATTGTTGACAAGCTGTACATAAACAACCAATTGTATGGGGACTCATAAAGAGAATCTGAGATCAGTCGAAATTGGTGTTTGGTCTGATGGGTTATCTAGTCCTAGACCTGGATGAGGGGTTTCGTGTTACTGGTCAAAGCTAAGTAGGTAATTAGTCGACATTACCAAGGTAAGGACTGAAATTACAACATGGTAATGTTTGCAGCTTGCCTAATAAGATACATTGGGGTTTGATTTAATGACAAATGATGTTGCGCATATTTTTGCTATAGCTTAAATACCATATTTTCCAGACTATTGAGCGCACCTGTCTATGAACCGCTATTGAATTTATTCGAACAGTTCGGCACGGAGCTTGCTAGCTTGTAAAAAGCTAACGAGCTTCGTGCCACCGATACATGAGCCACACCGGTGTTTAAGGAAAAAAGTAGCGGCTTATAGTCCGGAAAATACGGTACATTGATGACGGACAGATGGGAGGAGTGGATTTAGATCGTCAAAACCATACAGTCCTGCAAAGAAGATAATCTTTGTCATGGTCAAGTTGAAGTAATTTAGGTATAAAGACAATTGCCATGTTTATTATCTTTGCCTATTGGATGCATTTACATACCCCCTAAATCAAGTAAACCCTGTTTGGAGGATCTGTGTAGGCAGGGAAGCACAAATATAAAGAAAATGCAAAAACATCTTTGGCTGGATTTTATCTAACACCCAAACTAAAAATTAGTTACAGAGAAAAGCAGAATTTCTTGATCCTTTCACTCTGGATATTTTTCTGTCTTCTCCATCTGTGGAGGAGAAAGCATTTAAAGAGCATCATCAGACAGCTGCTCTGTGAGAGTCAATGTGTGAGAGTAAATATTGTTAAAAGGATTTCATATGGAGGAGAGAAAATGTGTTACTCATAGATACAGACACACTAAGAATACCCGCACAATAACACCTAATATTATAGTAAGACATAAATACTGGCTCTATAATCTTGACAAACTAAAGAACGCTGATGGTTTCCTCTTTGCACTGCCAATCAGAACAAAACAAGACCTTTGGTGGACACAATATGGCATTCCTTCATCATACAGCACTGATAGCATCTATCTGGAGACAAATGGACCACTTTTCTGATACAGACTTTTCTTTGTTGTGGCCATTTCTAAAGAATCTCGGTCTCTCTTTGAAAGTGCAACACCAATGTGATGGCCTTGATCAATGCCTATCCCCACGTGTCTGACTTGTGCTGATGGTATCGTTCTTCTACACAACAGCACGGACGTCAACTAGCTGTGATTTTATGTGAGCCGCTTGTCACTCAGCCCCTTTGATTTCCTCGATAGCCCCGTTACTGTTGTAAGTAATAGTTTGTCTGAAAAACACACGATCTGGATACCAGCTAACTAAATGTCGTTAAATACTGTCGACAAGCAGCAGTCACGTTGCGGTCTGTGTGTTTCGGCAGCAACAACCCAGTTCCCCACCGGTTTGTGTTCATTCCAAAGTGTTTGAGTACAGAATGTTTAGATCGGTACGAGACCTTTGAACAGTATCCCTGGGGGTCCGAGCAATTACTGGTTGAAATACATGTATTTCTACATACTCACACTCACAGGGAAAGAGAACACTGCTGAACTGGTTGCTCTTAAAAGCTTCACAGGCATCGTGAAAGGTTTAATAACTGAGTGCATTGTGTTTGCTACCACCAGACAATCCACTTTGTCTTTGTCTCTAGGCATACTGTACTGTCATTTATACTGTACAGTGCCACTTGTGAAGAAATTTTCCAGCTTCCTTGTTGGGTGTGTGTTGTGCAACCCACTGCACATGTGCATAACAGGGTATAGAGGTATTTATTTTTACGTATTGGTTGTACGCACCACATGAGTTCCTCTCCTGCTCTGTCACCGCCCACTCTTATTAGGAGTCACCACAGCAGATCATTAGTCTCCATCTTTTCTTGATGTCTTCCTCTTCCTGTCACGCCACCCACATCATATAAACCTCCTCTTTGGTCTTCCTCGTGCCTGACAGCAATCTTCAGGAGGTTCCTCCCAGTATACCCAGCATCTGTCTACTTCACAACCCAACTCCGACCCACCTCCCTTACCTCATCTGAGAACCTCCCAACATTAACTGTCCCCCTTTGATTCATTAAGTCATTCATTTATGCATTTCTTTTGTTTCCTCTGCTGTACCAAAAAGCACTAAAGCATGACCTCAAATCCGAGGTGCACGCATGAATTTTGTAGACCATCACATCCCTAATGCAGCGTATTTCACAAACAACGATGCAGGAACAGGCTCAGAAAAAGCAGGGGGAGTCCTGTTTACTCTGTTTGGATGAAAAACATCTTTGAGCACTTAGGAAGAGTCAGCTGGTACTTTTTTTTCTGTGTGTGCGCTGACATCAAGTGCAGCCCTCTATAGTGCGTCTGTAGATGTGCATTAGGTGTAAACTGTATTTGTGGCCATTCTGTTTTATGACTCAAAATAAATTATTGTTGCTGCTGATTCTCTGTTGTTAAACAAAGCATGTGGAAGTTTTGTTGGAGGCACTTTATAATTACACATACAGTCAGTCACTGTCTGGGAGCAGCGTGAGGGTCAGACATTTTGATATGTGGACAATGCAAAGAAGACTGGATTGAACCGCCCACCGTGTGATTACTGGACTACCCGCTCTCCTTGTTGAGTCACTTTTCTCTGGCTAAAGTAATATTTAAAACTTAGAGTATATGGGTCTTACCCATGCAAGCCGAGACCTGCCATGTACTGGTCTGCTTCAAGACCTCAGTCATCATCCCCAAGAACACAAGGGTCACATGATTTAATGACTATAAACCTGTCGCCCTGACCTCTGTGGTAATGAAGTCCCTCGAGTCCCTGGTGTTACCCCACCTGAAGCCCATCACGAACCCCCTCCTTGACCCACTGCAGTTCACCTACAGGTCTGTAGATGACGCACTGCTGTTGTCTTCTATACACCAATAGCTGCACCTCCAATCATCAGTCTGTCCAGTTCCTGAAGTTCATGGACAACACCACCTTCACGGGACTCATCTCTGGTGGGGATGAGTCCAGCCACAGATGGGACATTGACCATCTGGTGCAGACAGACAACTTAGAGCTTAATGGAGATGGTTGTGGACTTCAGAAAGTGCACAGCCCCACCTGCCCCCATCACCCAGGTCACCAGGGTGGACTCCTTCACCCAGGATCTCAAGAGGGAAGCTCAGCAGAGGATGTACTGTACAGCAAGTTTAACCTGCCAAAAACAATGATTGCGCCATCATTGAGTCCATCCTCACCTCCTCCAATGTGGACTGGACAGAGGCAGGCTGCAGTGTGTTATTAACTAACCTGCCAGCTGTATACCTACAGGATCTGGAAAAGATTGTGGCTGATCTCTTCCACCCTGGACACACTCTCTTTGAGACGCTCCCCTCTGGAAGGAGGCTGCAGTCCATCAGTGTTTTCCCATCTGCAGCTGGTCTCATCAACAAGACCAGAGACCCTCACTGGCCCTGCCCCCCTCGACTGTCACTACACTGCACCACCTGCGTTACATTAACACCAAGCTCTTTGGCTGCACATCTTGTACATTTTGTGAATTTGCTTTTTATTTTCATACATTTTACTTATGCTCCAAGACACCAAAGAAAACTCCTTGTGTGTGGACTTTGTAATAAAGATTCAGATTTTCATTCACACAGACTGTGGGCGTCTCCACCTGATATTTTGGTTCATGTATGTGCAAAAGAGCTGAAGGGAGAATATAAATGTGAGGGACTAGTGGTTGATAAATTGACACTTATCCAGTCCTACCACTGGACTCATCGTTGTGGAACCGCTGCTCTGATCACTGTGATGCATGACGACAACTGCTCAGACACTGGAAAATATTTCTCTGGGAAATGATATTGTTGTTTGAATAATGCAAAGCTGCAGCAACACCACCTGAAATCCACAGCCAGAGGCAGATGGTGTGGGTTTAGGATGAAAAATAAAGGATTAAAAATGTTACTACATGGCTGCAGCTTAACTTTAGCTTTTCTTTACCTGCACTTTAATACAACATAAAAGTAATTGTACTAATTCCTATACTATTACAGACTTTTTCCTGATGTTCCTGATTTGAACACATCCAGATTTTCAGTATGATGCTGCCATTAAAATCACCATTTCTCTGCAGTAGTGGTTCAACCCTGACAGGATCAGTGATTGGTGATTGACTTACCTGCTATTTTCCAAACTGGAGGAGGCGGGGTTAACCAGATCGGGCATGGCTGAGGGGGAGGTGCCTACTGACATCTTAACAACCAGTTCAGGGTCCAGGATGAAGATCTCTTCCTGGGAGATCTCTGATACATAGTTGAGGTGTTCCTGAAAGTTTCCACAAACAGGATTTCAGGTGTATTGTTATGTTATTAACACCCCTCATTAACCAATAGTCCTCGGTACTGTAGGATGAACATGACTGAAACATGGCACTTGTTCCCTAAAGAGCCCCAGCTCCATTAAAATGTGTAGTGATGCCGGTGTGGCGGTGCACCCTGCCTCTGACAGTAAAACTCCAAACTCTAAAGTACTAAAGTAGTGGCTTTTGTACCTGTGGTGTACGGACCACTTGTCGGATTTAAGTACACCCCTCCAATGAGAATAATTAAGCATCTGGCAAGAAACCAAATGACGTTGACCCTCGTAAAACAGTAGACGTGCGCCTCCATCACTGCAGAGTTAACATAATCCTCAGGGGAGAAGCTACAAACAGAAGTAAAGCTCTTAGGCCACAAGCTTAATTTTCACTGGGGATTGGGAGACATGTCCTCCTCACTTTGCAGAAACTTACTGTTGTCCCCCTCACTTTTAAAGTTTGAGTCATTCACTGAAATGCACTAAAACAGAGTCCAAAATCCAAACGGGAGGAGCTCTGAGTAGGTATAAATATTGGTAGACACTGTGTTTGTCACCTTTGACCTTTGGTTCCCAGAGTTTGCTACAGGTTATAAATAATTTTGTTGCATTTATCAGTTGAAAAGTATCTGTTTGTATTGACAGATGAATCTAAGTCTTAATCAATTGTAGTGAAGAGCAGAAGTCTTTATCTGAGGTTAGTACATTATAAGAAGAGGCACTGTAACCATCCTAGGTTGTTAGGATTAATATCTATGTTTCCAGCCATAAGGAGGCGTGGCTTCAAGTGTCCATGTCACCAAGCCTGAGTGAGGAGAGACTGACCTGTGCTCTGTCTATCCGGTAGAAACGATCTGCCGTTGTAGCTGAGGAGACAAACACAATGAAGAGTCAACCAGTGAAATATTATCTATGATAAAAACCCAAAGAAATAAATCCAGCTCATTTAAAGCAGTTTGTCCGAGGCGGTCATTAAAAGTTCTGGTCAAAAAGGAAAAGAGCTTTTGTCCTTGTTAAACTGTACATGTGTGCTGGGCAATTATACTGAGAACAACTGACAGCCTGCAGTGTAACAAGACAAGGCGATGTCACCACGCTGTGAAACAGCACATTCACTGAGTCTGTCCCACTCTCACCACAAAATAATGGACTTTTACTCCGATATGTAGCAGAAAACTTCCATTCATTGTGTGTGGAGCGGTGTAATGTCACAGTGGGCTTCTCACAGCTCTGTTTTTATCACCTCACCTTTACATGCTCACATAACCAATCCTCACCATTGCTATTAATGGGGTTGCCACACACACACTATACACATTTCAGACTTCAATGAAAATCTGGCTTTAAGTGTTTGACAGTGCTGCTGCCCATTGTATTATACAGTATGGGCTCCATTCAGTCGAAGCTATACACTGGCAGTACATTTACACAGAGAATAAATGATGATCCAGCAGAAAATCTCCTTCAGCTTCTGAACAGAGAAAGACAAAAAAATAATGGCAGCACAAGGACAACAGAGTAAATGGTCCCTGTTCATACACTCTCGCACAAAACTCTGATCTCTGAATTTAAAAATACTCCATGAAGGAGGAGATCTGCACACAACCACGTTACATACTGTATATAATGAATGTATACTGTATAAATCCTAGTGTTATTGTGCATCTTTATTGTATTATAATTACTTAAATATGTTTAAACCTCCATGCCAACAAAGGCCTTGGAGGTGAACTGTATATAAAGTGAATTTACCTTTAATCCCAGTCTTACTGATGACTTGCTAACTACATAAATAACCACATATATCTCCCATGTTCTCCCTTCACTCTCAGCGAGCGGCTCCATGTTTTTTTTCCACTTTCAGTTCTCAGCTAAATTCCACCAGGACTCTACCCAGGGGTGTGTGTGGGTTTGTGTGCATATGCATGTTTAACATTGTGTAAGAAGCCTGGTTTTCTCGCTGTGTGATATTTTTGGTAACTTGCTGTGTGAGATTAATATTCATAAACAAGATCTGATGGAACTTTGCTTCATGTTATTTTGAGGTAGCACAAAAACCTTTGTTTGGGCTTTTCATTAACACTGCACAGGACTCGACGATACAGCTTTTTATTGTGGATGTGATGTACTTACAGTCAAGGAAACACCACTTTGGAGATAATCTCTGTGAGGAAAGAGTCTTTGGATTGGCCGCCTCCTCCTGAATGACACAAAGATGAAGAGTTAGATTAAACAGAGTGAGATCTGCTGATGTAAGGATGGTAAATTTCCACCTGCGATGTTCTGGAGAAACAGTAAGTTGTAGTAGTGCTGGAAATCCCGCCCTGAGCTTGACCTGTGATCACGGCAAATCAAGAGGAAGGTCATGATGAGAGGATAACTCATTTGATCCACTAATAAAGTTTTTAGAGTGAAATCAGCGTCGGAGGATTCTGCGTCTGTGACCAGAAAAAAGTTGCCACACCTTCACATCCACTCGCCTCATTACTGCAACTTTTCGTATGTTGGTTTCACTCAGACTTTTTCATCCGGTCTCCAATTAGCGCAGAATGCTGCAGCGAGACTTTTAACAAGATCAAAAACAGACACCATATTACTGAGACTCCTGCCTCTCTGCTCTGGTTCTCTGTTTGTGCTGTGCTGAAGTTTTAAATCTTTTTCTTTGTTTAGAGGTCTTCACCCTGCTTGTCTTTGCTTCCTGCTGCCCCCACGCCACACTGTCAGACACCTCAGATCTCACACCAAAGTCCACACACATCAAGACCTAAATGTCCCCAAAAATGTGAATCTTGCTTGTTCTTTTCAAAATAAAACACTTTTATTTCACTTTAACTGTTGCTTCATTTGTGTGGAGCTGTATGCTGCGCTGTTTGACGAAAGTTCAGATTTCCTTGTACGCAGCACTGCAGACTGTGGATTGTTTGCATATAACAGGAAAGATTTAAACCCTGTGTGTCGATGCATCTTCATCGCACCACCTGAAAACAGCAGAGAAGGAGCTGAATGTAAAAAAGTCACCTTCCGGTAGATGTGACGGGAGGAAAAGGAGCCAAAGAAAGTTATTTTTCTTTCAAACATTTCATGCAAACTGTGACAGAAAGGCTGGCTGAAGTAAACACCTCTCATACTCTCCCCCTCTCTGCCTCTACTTATCTAATCCTGCTGTCAGGTTTAACAGCAGGCTTGAGCTGAGTAAAATGCCTGCAGGCTTTTACAGAAAAACCTACAAACGCTGAATAAAAAGCTGAACTCATCTGACTGACTGACTCTTCTGTCTTCTCCTTCTTTCCTCCCTTCTCTTCTCCCATTCACTTCTTAACCCTGATTCTGGAGAAAGCTGACAAAGACCGACTTCACAACACAAATGTCTGGGACTCGGTACTGAGAGATGCTGGAGAGAGTGAATTGTGCTTCCTCCAATAACCCAGCGACCGCGTGTGATGTCATCCAATCTGTGCAGACTGCACCCCAGTGTTTTCTTTATGATCTTCAATCAAGTATTACTGGACAAGACTCTTCCCTTTAGTGTATAATTCATAATTCACTGAATCTTTTTGATCTTCCAATATCTTAACCAACTCGTACAAAGCTGTATCCATGCAGGGATTGATGAAGTTTTTCAGATTGCGATCCTAATTTGTCAGCAACTTCATGACCAGAGATGAGAGTTGATAAATTCAAAGCGTTGCCTTCTGGCTGTGATGCATGCACATCACACAGCATTGGTCTGAACTGGTTCAACACACTGAACACACTGCAATGAACAGATACCGTACAGGTTATTATCAGAAATGAGCTGTTTGCCTCTTGTTCCATCCCAAACTGCACCAGTGAGCATCATCAGTCACCAGAGAGCAGGAGATCACACAGTGAAACAAGCGCTCATCATCCCGGTTGCCATGCAACACAAAGTCTGACAACAACTCACGAGTTGTCTTCTTGGTATTAGTGATGTAGCCTACATAAAATTAGGATAGCGTAGTTAAAAATAACATTTACAGAGCTAGTGCCGCTCTCCTTGCTCCTAAAGAGAAAGATGAAACACTCGTTGTGATATGAGGGATGTGGTACATGACATCCACATCCAGTGTCTCCCTAAATACTCATGTTCACATTTACTGTAATGAGACTTCCTCAGCGCTCTCAGCAGGGTATATAAAAAAACATATACACCAAAAACACGTCTTTTTTTTTTCCAGACTGAGGAATTAGGACATATTTAACAAAGCCCTGCTGGATTAAACCTGATTCGATGGCCTAATTAAATAGATTGAGGTGAGTAAATTGGACATAATTTATGTAAACAACTTTTCTCAAGTATTTTTTCAGGCACTCATTGGAGAAAACTGTGTGTTTTATCACTGATTGGAGTGTTCTGTTGCACATTAACAACACTTGTACATCATACACTGAAGAGTAAACAGAGAAACTCGTATTCAGAAGAAGAGTCCAGAAGCTTGGAGGATGTAGTGACAACTTTCTTCCAGTTATACAGTTACAGTTAATTTAAACACAAGAAGGATGCACAGCCAATGAAGGGCCTAGGATCCCTCACCTATCACTGTACAGACCAGTGAGCAGTGATTTCTAACACGTCTCTGGGAGTCATCAGGTGGAAACCTTTCAATGCTGTTTCACACACGACACCTCCAGGAGGCTAGGTGGTGAACTATGGCGTCCCAGATTCACCCCCATCTTGATCCAAACCATCCAAACAGCACTGCCACGTTCAACTGACCCAGGCCCAGTTAGGAGATGCTCCAGGTAGTGACCAGTGCCGATGCTACCATTTAGGTAGCGCAAGATGCTAAATAACGAGTGCTAAAAAGTGACAAACTATACACACCGACTCACCAAACCTGCTAGTGCTAACTTTAACTGCTAATGCTAGAATACTACAATGTCAGAAGTAAACTTACCATAGACAAAGAAACTACACAAACCACCTCACCAAACTTGCTAGTGCTACATGCTAATGCTAACCGCTAAAATACTTAAATACTTCAAGCTCACAGCAGAGAAAAAGACTTCATCTACGACACTAGTGCCGATTGCTAAATGCTAATGCTAACTGCTAAGATACTACCATATTACACCAGCTTATATTGAGAACCTCACTATTGATACGTGTGTGTTATATAATACTTTGTTACTTTGTTACTTGACTACAGGGGGTAATGTCTGAAGACCATTTAAGTTACACAGGCCGTCGTACTGTAACAGCACAGGAGCTTCATCCCCTCCAACGCACATGTCAGGGTGACAGAACATGACAGTATGGCATCCCAGCAGCAAAATCCCCCCCGGCCTCCGACAGGAAGGATGGGAGCAGACAGCAGGAAAAAAAAAGAGTGAATCTGTGACTCCAAGGAGCAGCGAACACTGAGACACTTTTCTGTCTTCTCCCACAGTACTTGTTAAATTTTGTTGGGACATGTCGCAGAATTTTAACAACCTCATTTTTGATCTATACTGACCAGTTGCAGCAAGAGCTGGAAAGAGAAGGACGAGGACACATCATTAATGTGCACAAATCTGACAACACTGATGCTCTTTTTGATTCTATTTCTATAAATCATCGTTAAAGCAAAACAAACTTTCTCTCGGGAAAAGCAGGAGAGTGAAACTTTCTGACAGTTTCATGCAGACGCTGTGTTCACATTGTTTAAATCCAGGACTTTGGGATATGGTGGGGTTAGCCACACTGTGAAATACTAGCCTTGCTAGATTGGAGACTACCCTCCACTGATTGTGATTCAAACTACATTCAGACCAGAGCCACCAGACAAAGTGAAATTACACTAAAGTTGTAGTGTGTAATTTTAAATGAATAAACAACTTCATTCATCACAGCTGTAGAGAGTCACCAGCATCTGATAACAATGACAGCGTGATTACACCAGGATGTGACTCTGATTAAATATATATAATTTCATTTCACTCACTGCCAACGTGGCTGACATCTGAAGCCAGATTTATTTTTTTATGTGGGATGAAGTTTCTGTCTCTCAGTGGACAAACTCCATGTATTGATCCTCTGTTCCCTCTGGTGCCTTTTGGTCTGCCCGATCGTGCTTTGGATACAACTGATGCAGTTTCCACAAAACACACATGCATCAGACTGGTCAGACTGCAAACTGATGTCTGGAGTCTACAGACAACGGCATGATGGGAAAGCCTCTCTCCTACACAAAGTAATAGATTACTGGTTAAGATGTTGGTGATGCTGATCAGCTGAAGATGAATGCATCCAGTTTATATATGTATCACAGAGAGTTCACAGACTGGAGACAATGTATCATAGTAGACAAAGGAGAATCTGATTTCTTTTAACTAAACATTTGCATATAAACTATTTAATCCACAAATTACATGATGATCAGTTTGACTGGATAACTAGCATTACAGATCTTATTTAATGGGTGCTCACGTGTCCTGTGTGAATCATCGAGACATTGTCAAAGTCACTCAGATTTCTTCCAACACATCAACATCAAGAACACCTCCCTATGAAAGGCACCACCGTCACAAGCTAATCAACTTCAACCACTCGCACCCAAGTGTCCTCACTGACGTCATGAGCTACACTCTTATCTCAAACCTATAATTTTACAATGAGGAGATGAAACAATGACTTTTTTTTCAGGGAGCTGGAGCTCGTCTAAACAGCTGTGATCGAAAATTCCACCAAAGGTTTTGTCTGATTTCATGAAATTATGACATTTGGTTCATAATTTACAAAGCGCCTCGAGCACGAGTGAGTGCGACAATAAAAAGGAGCTAGAGGATCTGTCATGTAACTCTACACCACATCATCAAAACACAACTTTTGATTGGACCACTGAATGCCAATCAAGTTGATAGATGTTGCCATATAGCCAACAATAATGGTATGACACTAGCTGTGCATCCTGCTGCCATTTGGTTTACCAATGTTTTTCACTTTAAAATTAAACTTTTCTGCTGCAGATTATGTGATATCAAAGTTGTACATCAAGGCCCTACAGTTGTTGAACAAACACTGATACACTCTGGGGATGTCACAAGTGGTTCATCACCTCCTCTACCAGACTGATTGGTGTATATTCACAGACATATACACAGGATTAAATACACAGTGCCAGTTATTGTGGAAATATTAACTCTAATCATCCTTGTACAAAGTCCTGCCTGCTCACACAGTCCAAACATGAATTACCTGGATCAAATTAAGTACTATCTTTTTGTACATATGCAAATCGTAAGGTTGGTGGTTCGATCCCCAGCTGTGAGTGCAGTCCATTTATCATTTGCAATATAGTCACAATTACAACGTATAGAGCAGCGATCATAAAGGAAACAGGAAGTGATTCAGCAGTGATTATAATAAGTAGAATCTGGAGCTCAAAGTTTCCATGCAGCAGTTTTTTCCCCCACACACATCGTTTAGGAAGTATTAATACTACCAGAGTAACATCAAGACTTTCTTATTTTATAAAGAAGAATTCACTTAACAAACTTTTAGAGTTTCATTTAAAATGTTTCTAATTAGTTTCTCTGTCTTCTACTGAATGTGACACATCAAAACTGAAAAGTCTGTTTGTTGAACAGTAAAGTTACACTGAATACGACACTAAAAAGACTTTTCTGACATTAAAACTTGAATGTGTTGTTTTGTCACTCGACTGTTTGTTCTCGAGCCTCCTTTGAGGAGATCAGTGCCTCAAAGAGAAAACCATTAATTATGAAGTCCAGCTAAAGAAAGAAATGAATGAAAAATAAAAGCCCAGCTTTTAGTAACTGAGCATTCATTCTTAATTTTTAATTAGTTAAGGATTATAAGCCCAAAGCTGAAAGCACATTTCCAATGACAGGTAGAAATACAATAAGCCGGCCAATAAACTCACACAGAGAAAGTCAGATGCCACAGGCACAGTGAAGCATCAGTACACTGAGTAAAGGTCATCCACACATGCAGCAGCTCACAGACAACAGCATCATGCAGCAACACTGAGACACATGGGGGAAACCAATCTCTATGGAAACCTGTGTTTTATCACACCACAATATCAGGAAGTATTCAGACGGATCATGTCACCTCCAGGTGTGGTTGCTGCTAATCCTGTTTAGAGGATGTTCATGTAGTCGGAGTGAGCGAAGTGGAAGCGTCTCAGAGAGGTGAGGAGGATCATTATCCTCTTCAACAGATGGATACAATGAAAATGAAGCTTAATTAAACAGCTCGGCCTCATCAAGTGGAAGGGACAGGACTGTGTCTCCATGGAGGGAAATAACAGGGCATCACAGCCTTTAGAGAACAACTTTCACTTGAGGATAAACCCTGTTGGATTATAGATTAGCTCATCATAATGTCCATGGTCAGTTAAATCACCAAGGTCTGAACTTTGATACAAACACTTCAGCTCCTCAGGAACAAAGTGAGTATGAATAAAGAAGAGAACTATGACTGGATGCCCCATTTGCGTCATCTTTAAATAAACAGAGGTGAAGCGATGAGGTCGACTACGGTGACAGTGACAACAATATCAAAGCCGAGACTCAGATCACACCACCAGGGTCTATAAAAAAGTAACAGAGGACCTGGATGAACTCCAGTGAGGAATGAAATCTTGTGTCGACACCGTGTCTTAATCTTGCAAGGATCAGATACGATCGGGGACACCATGAGCCTGGATGAGATCTTCCAATGACTTCCCAAGTCAGGGCTGACAAAAATGGATGTATCAGGAGGATAAACTAAGTCCTGTGGTACCTGTTGATCTGATGCTGAGACCACCACACAGCCATCTTCATGATCCTGTCCTATCTGTTAAAGTTATGATCTGCTGCTCTTTCAGACTTGAGTCTAGATCGATGATATCTGTCGTATAGTTGGTGCAGCCGGGGAGCTCCTTATCGGAGGTGGTTGTTAGCAGCACAGGAAAACCACAGGAGACTGACTTGTCTCCGTCTCCGTCCACCTCAGATCTCTCTGAAAGTTCAGTGACGGCTCGGGGTGTAGCGGTGGATTACTTTAGCGATGCAGCAGGAGACATCTGCGCCTCATTAGATGGTTGATGTCGGGAGGATAAACATCATGGGTGAGGAGGTTGAAATATTCGGTGGACGCCGTGTACAAAAAAGGACGAGGAAATGTTCTGAAAAAGAGGTCTGTGACACCTACTGTGCTGTGTGGTACCAGCTGATCAATACACTCAATCACAAGTGACAGGTTAACTCACTGTTCCAACGATTGAGTCGTAATCTAATGTAGTAAAAATGCCAAATAACCGAAACACATTACACGGGATAAAATTGTTATTTCCCGACTGTCTTCTTGACTCTTAATTTGGTTAAAATTGGACTTTTCATACAAATGAAAAACCACTACATCCAAGGACTCGCACAATTTAACCATTCATTTAGCATCAGGGTCTCCTACACTATAGCTTTACATGTGGTAACCGTGGTGACACTCCCTGGATGAGAGGGGAGCTGTACAGGTGACGGATGCTCACAATAAGCAGCTGAGTGAGGAGTGATGGTTTGCACCAGATGAAGTGGCAGCGTGCTGTTTCCCGGAGTTTGCAGGTGGATGTAGAGGCTTTTACAAAGTGTTCAGCAAATCTACAAATGAGTCATTTCGGTGCTGATTTAACGATGACTAAAACTTCATTGTGAAAGGTAGTTGGAGTGACTAAGAGGATGTTTTTTTTTCTTCTCCTTCCCCTGATCCTGTTTTATTTGTGTATCTGTGTGTTGTGTTGTGTAATGCAGAACTGGCCACACTCTGCACTTTGTAACCCCGGAGTACAGAATCTGTTCTGTTTACGTGTGTGGGCGCTTGTTTGTTTAGAATGGAGCGTGTGTGAGGATGTGTGTGTGTGTGTGGAGCAGGATTTCATAGTTGTACACATTTCTGGTGTTGTTAGTCACTCGCACACACAAAGACGTAACCTTCCTCGCATGTTTGATGGTTCGACTAAACACCTGCTGTTGACTGTTGTTGCCTATTTTTGTGTCGGGTCGGTCGGTGTGTGTTACAGATGCTCCCGAATGATCTTTTTCATTCGTGTTTACTGAAGTTTTATTTCTGGTTTGTCAGGTTTGTGATATGGCGCCACCACACTCTGATGGGGATGGAAAAAAAAACAAAAAAAACAGCATGCATGCTGGGTAAAGGTGGGTAGTAATGACTTACATTTACTCAATTACCGTATTTTCCGGACTATAAGCCGCTACTTTTTTCCGACGCTTTGAACCCTGCTGCTTAAACACCGGTGTTTCTCATGTATTGGCGGCACAAAGCTCGTTAGCTTTTTACAAGCTAGCAAGCTCCATGCCGCCGATACATTTAACCTCGTCACATCAGACCCGGTCAGAGTGGACCACAAACTGTTCAATTCAATAACCGCTCAATAGTCCGGAAAATACGGTAGATTTACTTGAGAAACTTTTAGAAAAAAAATGTACTTCTAAGAGTAGTTTTACTGCACCATGCCTTTTACTTTTACTTGAGTAGATGTGTGAAGAAGAAACGCTACACTCGAGTTGTTACTTTGTATTTGGATGTACAGTGGTACCTTGACTTACGACTGCACCAACTTACGAGTTTTGCCGATACGCCGCCCGCCGCTAGTTGGCGCTGTGAATGCCACAACATCCTCCTAGCATCCCACATCTCACTCGTTCACTTTACCTGTGTTACTGTACCTTTAAGAAGGTGGATTGTGGGTAGGCCCTGAGTGACATATGAGGAAGAGTGAATTTTGTTTTGTAGTTGTATAGCTGAATCATTTGCGTTAAAAGTTTAATCATGGAATGAATTAACACTTTAACCCCGAACATTTAGCTGCTGACAGGAAGTGACAATCAAATCACCATAATTCCTCGGCTAATTGTGCTAGCGACATGATTCCAGCTGATTCTGAAAGCCAACAAGCATAGCATCTGTACACTACCGTAATGTAGGTAATATGAACGCTGCACGTCAGCAGGAATCAGCTGGACTTACGTCAATTAGGCAAATGGTTGAAGAATTACGGTAAATTGATTTATGCTAGTCACTCTGTGATACCACTGTACCAGAATTTGTACATTATTTTTAATACTTGTCTGTCTGATTACACAATTTAAAAAAAAAAATTAATCAGACATTATGTTCAAACAGTTACTCAGTACTAGAGTAGTCTTTTCACCAAATACTTTTTTACTGGTACTTGAGTGATTTTTTGGATGACTACTTTTTACTTCCACTTGAGTAATATTATTTTGAAGTAACACTACTCTTACTTGGCTACTCTACCCACCTCTGTTGCTGGGTATCTTTATTAAAGTGGTTTAGTGATGACTCGCCTGCATGCATGAATCACACGACAAACTCATTTCACGCATGATCCATAATGTCGAGGATACAGACGAATCGGGGCAAACATGTCAACACCTGGAAGATATCCTAACAAGTTTAGTTTCCCATGTGCCTCTGAGCCAAACAATACGAACAGCACAAACAGCATCTAACTACCGACCTGCAGTCCCAATGGGTGGATAGAGCAGAAGTCCTAGAGATGAAGATAGGAGCATCAGAAAGTAGAGTAGTACACACACACACACACACACACACACAGCTTAATTAGTTTTGTTCCCATTTTTAAGAAGTGGTTTCCTGCTTCCCCTCTTCTTCTTCTTCTTCTTCTTTGGGATTAGTGACACAGAACCAGGACTTTTTCATCTGCACCTCCTCTCTCCTCCCTCTTACCTCCTGCAAACGCTGGATGTGCTCTCTGCAGGTTTCTAAGTCGCTGTCACCGGGAACCACGATCAGTCCCAGAGGGATGGCTGCAGATACAGAGGAACAAGACAATTATCCAACAGCACTTTCATATCTACTTACACAGTGGTGCTTAATTGCAGCCCACAAAACCCGAGCAGTTCAATCCTGGTCATCTAGCAGGGGGGCTCCACCTGAATGGGATTAAATATATCATGGGAGGAGCGATCTGCAGCACCGTGTGTGCCGACGACCAACACTGGGAATTACACACATGTCAGCTGATATTTAAACAACTAATTTCCAGAGTTTAGCTGTTTTTATTCTGCCTATAATTCTGGGTAGTCCCTGAAAACCTTGCAATAAAGAAGAGTTACATGACAAAAATCCTGAATATCCCCCTGTAGGTATTCCCAGCTATCTCAAAACGAAGACTCCAATGCTCACCTAATTATTCCAAATATTCCCCGAGGAATTTTTGGTGCTTAAAGGAAAGCTGTGTAGCAATTAAAATCCTCCTGACTGCACATCCTAAAGCCTTGCTACAAAAGATGGAGTCTCCCCTAAAGAAGTGTGACTGGTCAGCACAGAGCGGCCTGTGTTTCCAGGTCATTGATACCAGTGAATAAAAAAAAATACCAAGCTGCCACATTCATCTGCTGCTGAATAGAACAACACAAAATGCTGATTATGCAGCAGTCATTTGTTACTCCGTGATGAGGCGAAATGATTTGGCTCCAACTTGTTAATTCATGTGTGGAGCCATTGATGCTCAGTATCATGAGGAAATTGAAAGAGTGAAATCACAGCAAAAATACTTAAGCATCATACAGCTCCACGCGTGACACACTGAGCTCCACATACAACGATTTAGCTCCAGAGCCAATATTTGATGCCAAGCTAACGCTGGCAACGGTATCTTTTATTTTAATAAATAAGCCTGACCAAGCTGGCTTACCATCAGTAAGCCGACGGAGATACTGAAACAAAAAAGAGTGCTCCCCGAGGCAACCCAGGCCAGCCACCCGCTGCACTAACACAGCACTGCTGGCTGAACATCACACGGCTCTTTGTGCTGGAAGAGATGTCAAACCGAGTGAGGAGCTCCTGAACCCACACACACACACACACACACACGCCTCTCATTGATACTAAACACCAGCCAGGGAGACAAAGACTATAGTAACACAAACCTATCAAATTTTGACACTTTTTTTTTCACTAAATATTCCTCAAAGAAGCCAAATAATGACCACCACGGCTCCGCCTTCAAAATAAAGTTCCTGCTTTATAAGTGACACACAGAGAGGCTGTGCATCAATTCACAATATTCAGACAATAATAGTGCACATATATTAATTGTTATCTAATTATCTAAGATCATAAGCTAGCTGCAACTTGTATCCTATTTTAGTGCATGTTTGAATAACACCTGACTGAAAATGCAGCAGCTATTTTAAATCTCTTGTTAGTCAGACAAACAGAATTCGTCACCTGCTCCGAGTTAAATTACCCCTGACAATTATTCCACTAAAACACACCGTGACCTGAGTTTTTGTGTAATTCTCCTGAAACTGCGCCGCTATGAGAGATCAGTTTATCAGCCTGCATGTTCAGGATAGAGGAGTGAGCCAGAGTGAGAGAAATGACATTGAGATGATACGCTGCGCCTCGGGGTGGAAAACATATTTTTACCATCTCCCTAAGTGTGACACATCCACAAGTTGAGAGCTGTGATTGATTTGCATAATGAGGGGAAAAAACTTCTGACAACGAGAACAAAAGGATGAGGAAGGAAAAAAAATGGCGCATATGATTATCTAAAACATGCCTGAAATATAATAAAACAATAGAAACAAAAATAATGTCATTATGTATTTTTAATATGAATTTGCATGAAATATGTATATATACACATCTCCACATTGGACTAAGATAAAGTCCCAGGACACTGTGCAGCACATACATATGAAAAACAGAGGATTTATATGAATACAAACAGTATTATAAAACATACTGTTTATCATATTAAAAGCTAACAGTGCCACCATGTGCCAACACTTGGAACTAACTAATGCTGCATGTTCACACTCTCTCTGCTGTTTCTGATGAGAGTTTCCCTTTTTATATTCCTGTAACTGCAGTGACGCAAGCACTGCTCACTGTTGTGTGTGCGGCATGCATATAAGACCTGGATCCCAGCAGGGGGTGGGGGGTGGGGGTGGGGTTGGACATGATCTTGTTGACCTTCCTGTCTGCGCTCCACCTTCCAATCACTGAGTAGTTTTGTTCCCCCTTCAGCCTGAAGATGCTGCTGTTCCTCTGTTACTCATCAAGCTGCAGCTTCTTGACCCTGTTCAACGCTCTGTGCTCACACACAAACACCATCCTGCTGTGGACCAACACTACACTCTGGAGGTGTAACTCACTCGTGTGTTTTAGGATCTGAAACATCAGCTGCACATCATACATCCTATTAGATTAGAGACGGAGGTGATGGGTTTTTATTGGGCTAACATTAAAAAACTCTTTGCTCCAAATGTTTAGTCCCACTTAAAATCCATGTTTTTTCTCATAGAGGCACAATTTGATTGGGCTGTTGAAACATAACAGAATTACCGTATTTTCCAGCACCTGTCTATACGCCGCTATTGAATTTATTCGAACAGTTTCATGTGGTCCACTCTGACTGGGTCTGATGTGATGAGGCTAAATGTATTGGCGACACGGAGCTAGCAAGCTTCGTGCCACCGATACATGAGAAACACCGGTGTTTAGGGTCAAAGCGTCGGAAAAAAGTAGCGGCTTATAGTCCGGAAAATACGGTAGATAACCTATGTACATACTACTTTACGAAAAAAAAAAAAACAGGAAGTAAATGTGACTGAACTTTGCTATAATAATAAATATAAAAGGGCATTTCTGTACTTTTTAACATCATTAACTATGTGAACAATATAACCAGCGATGTGATTTATAAAAAATTAAAAGATATACTTCATTTCAAGTTGACTTTAAAACTTTAAAAATGTAGTTCTGTATAATTTCTAGTGTTTTTAAATAAATACAAACACTAAATAATAGAAAAAACTAATAGTGTGGTTGTGACTAGCCTACGTTTTAAACTACAGGATCCAGATGGTGGATGGTCACATGATCCTCAGAGGTGCAAACTGGGCAGAACCTGGTGACGTCCAGATGACCACACCACCACAGTGCGATGAACACTGTTTAGTATTTAAACTCATTACAGTTTGTTTTGTATCCATCCTAACTTATTATCCTGCATGGCTGCTGTGTGCCAATCAGCTTCATGTGAGCATAACTCGACACAAACCCCTGCCATGTTGTGTCAAAGATATTTCCTAAAAGCTGGTTATGTGAGTGCTGATGAGGACAGTGCAGATGGATACTGGACTGTTCAGTAACTGCGTGCATGTATGTACGGGTGTATTTCCTTACATGCTTGTCGTAGTTTGTCCTTGTCATAGTTGAGAGCCTCATAGTCAGTCATACTGATCCTGTTGACTCTGATCCTCAGCCTCTCTGGGACCGGCTGCTGACTGACAAAACACAACCAGAACACAATCACCAAAAGAGCTAAACAGCTGTTTACTATAGCTACAGACTGTGTAGGTGTGTGTGTGTTGACTTACTCATTAAGGTGTGGTAGCGATGTCCGACGTTTGGTTTTCTGAACCATGTTGGCCTGGTTTCTGAGGCTGATGTGGATGACAGAGGGAGCGAGTCTGCAAGGTTCACCATCCACCTAACAACAACCACCAATCAATTCAGAAGTGAGGTGATGCAACCCAACAATAAATCCTATAAATGATAAGATTATAGTGTACCTGCACTGGGAGAGGCTTTGTAGTGGTGAGGGTGACTTCTCTGCACTGGTTCAACCTCTCACCGTGACCTCCAACCTGAAGAGTAGCCTACAAAAGAAACCCCCCAATCACAGCAAAATAAAATAAACAAGAATATGTATTGTATAGCAAGCTTTCCCGGTTGCCATGGCTACTAGGGTACAGTTAGGGCTTCGTACCAGTGAGGTCATAGTGAATCCAATGACCTCGATGTATCCATCATCATGCCGCTGAGGTTCAAAGTCGTGATGTTCACCAGGGTTGCCCCACGGTGTAGTGCCTGCACAGTACCTAAAGGACGTAACACACATCAGTATAACCACAGAGGTCTGAAATACACACAACACACTGTTATCATCAGCAGCAGGAATGTTCATTATTATTATCAACATGTGATTAACTCAAAACTCTTGGTGAAACTCAGCCAACGGGGACATGAAGCATCCTCATAACTGGATTGTGTTTATTGCACATCAACACTACACATGTTGTCTAATTTCCTATGACAATAAACAAAATTAGTCTTTTTTACAGCTTGTACAACACCAGCCTCTAGTACCAAAGGGAATTATCGCAGTTATTGGCTTTGCCTAATTTATGATGTTGTAATTAAACAGACATGTGCAGAGACAAAGACACAGGCCACAAAAGCACAGCAACAGCAAATTTAAATTACACTAGCAAATTTTCAGAGTAGGTAGAATATACATGATAAAACAGCCTCTAAAACACCACAGGAGAAAACATATCATAGCTGTCTTAGTTATGGCTAATAAGGACAGAGTGTGCTGTGGAGGGGCTCTATATGTGACACTCCTGAATGGCGTCATGCCCTCATGGGTGTACTTGTAGGAAAAAATGTGATAGTGCTGTGTAAAGTACCCTCACCACAGAGAAACCAAACAAATTATAAATGAAGACCAGGGCTGTAATGGACTGAACTGGATGTTTGGTTTGGTGAACTTATGGTGCCCCCAATTAAAGCACCTTTAAAACAACATCTGCTTGGATTTAGTCACATTTCCCTTAGATTGACCCTGGATCCCTGGTGCTACCACAGTTTGTAGATTAAATAATAATAAACATGCAGTAATGTATGTAGACTGTATGTTTTATATGTAGGCTGGTTTATAGCAGCCAATAATGTAATACCAGCCAATAACATCATCATTTTGGACAATTTAAATGTAATAAAGCCAATAAAGTAATTACTTGACCATAATGTCATACAGTTTTTGAGCCAATAACGTAATATCATATTGCCAATAATGTAATAAGCTATGATGTCATTGGATGGGGATTGTTTTTGATGTTAGGCCAATAGACCCAGCTAATAACCTAATAAAGAGCAAATAATGTAACAACTAGCCAATAACACAATAACTAGCCAATAACATAATAAATAACCAATAACGCAATAACCCGCCAATAAGGAAATAACCAGCCAATAACATAATAATCAGTCAATAACGTAATAACCAGTCAATGTAATAACCAGTCAATGACATAATAAATAACCAATAACGCAATAACCTGCCAAAAATGCAATAACCAGTCATAACATAATAACCACTCAATAACGTAATAACCAGTCAATGACAGAAGAGCCAATAATGCAAAAACCAGCAGTAATAAGTTATTACAACATTGGCTCCAACATTTTATTAGTTGCTAGCAGGATGCAGAAGTTTTGGTCCAAGTTAGAAGTCTTTAGGAGCATTGATCTGAGTAGAAATGTGTTTACACTGTTGTAGCTTGGATTCATTGTTCAGTGTACTGACAAACCTGGGGATGTTGAGGAAGACCAGACACTGCAGCTTCAAGTCCTGAACCTTTGAAGTTAAATCTGTCCCATCACACTAGAGACAGAGAGAAAACACAGAAACATGCTCACATCTCTACTCAGTGATGATCACGGTTTTTGTCTCAATAATGTTAATTGCACCAACAGCAGCTTTGCCACACACTGTTTTCTGAGACTTTTACATGTGTTATAGATGACACTGGTTTGAATGTAAGAATGTGAATTTATTGGTATTTTTACAGCTGTTTGGCCACACTGTGTCAAGCTCTGAATGAACTCACTTCACCTGAGAGCCAGAGAGTTTGATTGACAGCTACTCACCACCACTCTGATGTGCTTGGACAGGTCTTTGGAGCTCCCCATCAAGAAATCAGAGAACGCTGTCTGTGTGAGACAAACACACAGGAGGACATCATGAAGGCACAGTGGGAGGAGTCAGAGGATACAGGAAATGGAAATGTGAGCTCACCCCAGCGTAGAACATCTTATTCCTAAAACGACTGTTAAACTTCTCAGGGTTGGCCTCTAAAGAAAGACAGAGAGCGATCAAATCAACCAAACTTCCCATTTACAGCACATGGAGTGAACTCAGTGTGCGGCCATTTGTTCTCGCTAATTGGATAAATGTACCTCTCGACTCGTGGAACTCTAAAGTCACGTGGGCATCAAATCCAAGGCTGAAGTAGTTGTTGAACACATCCAGAGGAAGCTGAGAGTGTACAAATATAAACACACGTGTTACATCAGGCTTAAAACCCCAATCTCGATCCTTCTCGGCCTCCTGTGCATTAATATTGATATAATTTGATGAATATTTTATTCCTCATTCACCAACACAGACAGTTCACATAGCAACCAAGAGTCGGACTGAGAGGATTAATTCGTCACCCATAGCAACCGGGTCAACCTCATCCCTTTTCTTAGTTTAGGAATTAAAAAGTTACTCTCAGCAGCTTTGTGAACTCTGTGTGTGTGTGTGTGTGTGCTGACCTTATCAGTTTGTTGTTCATCTGGCTCAGCTGCTGCACTGTGGTTCGGTTCAACCTGTAGGTTCCACCGGTCCAGCTGGACGACCGTCCCATCCTCGACGTGGGACAGGATCTTGCACAGAGGTTCGTCTGTGTAGCCCTTCAACACATCACACAACATCAGTAAGTGAAGCAGGCAGCTGGACTTTCAGTGTGTCGTTGGTGTCTTTGTCTTTACACCTACCCCTCCCCAGTTAAGAGTCCTGGCAAGGTCATTTCCTGTCCCAAGTGGTAACACGGCAACAGGAGGTTGAGGATTTAGCGCCAGGTCGTCAAGACAAGACAGGATCCAGCCCACCTGGTTCGACAGACACACAACCGTAGATCAGTGAGCCATCCATCCATGTCTGCGTATACAAACACACACACTATGCACATACTAACAGGAAGTGATTGTGTTACTCACAGTGCCGTCTCCTCCACAGGCCAGGATCCTCAGGTTGTGGACTTTACGATACAGCTCCAGACTAGAAGATTTACAATGATCAATGGTTGATCAGCAAAACATAACCAACACTACCAGCAGACTGATTTCACGGTGTGTGTGAGACAGCAACTAACCCCTCCTTTGGTCCTCCTTGGCTCAGGTCAAACACCTGCCTGGGGTTCAGATACCACATGAAGGACTGCAGGATCTTAGTGCCCTGTCAGACAGAGAAACAAACATGAGGGAACCCTGTACCACTGCTTAGCTAATAACGTGATTACTGAATGTATGGCTGGATACCTGGTTTCCTCCACTCTTGGGGTTGACAAACACCACTAGCGGTTTCATCAGCGGCGAGGGGATGGGTCGGATTATAAATGGCTTCCACTGTCGTCCTTCCTGTCGGGGAGGAAGACGACAGAGCTAAAGTTCAGGCTGTGTAACCTGGGATGGGTGTGCAGGCTAAATATTTATCAAGGGACTGAAAACTAAAGGTTGTTTAGCTTTTCTGAGACTGAAAGACAGAGTTTGGGATAAAGTGAGAGACACAGTGATGCAGCACAGGACTCACCTCGGCTCCTTTCTTGCTGCTTTTCCTCTTGAACGACGTTCTCTTCTTCTTCTTACTCGACTTCATAGACGACTGTCAGACACACAGCAGAGAGCTGATGGAGAGCACTGCAGGTGATTTTACTGAGAGACATTATCTGCTGAGCCTGCGTTGTTCCTCTTATTCCAGCTCGACTCTAATTTTATCCTGATGCAACCTTTTGATTCTGGCTGTGTTAATGCCAAGAGGAATTTCAACCTCGAAATTACATTGTATTGTATATTGTGCAGATTTCACTCACATACTTTGTCAGAGTCACAAAGTCAGGGAGTTCACACCCCCATCCACCCACATGCATGCAAACACATGCATATGCATGTGCAGGCCTTCAAACTGAATAGAATACACTTCATTACACCTCGCAGGTGCAGCACATGGGTGCAGTACACGTCTGTATATGGGTTACTGTAGGCTTCTGAGCTTTGAAGATGTATG